>JAAZTK010001067.1:0-15583 GCA_036507255.1 Megalothorax incertus
AGCCCTACAATCCCTCCCGGGTTTTATGTCATCGATGGGATCCTCAATCAGTGGGAATCCTCCCATTTTTAATTCACCCCTCAACCTAAGTAGTCCATCCAACCCTTCCTTTGGAGGAGGAGGAGGACCTGGATCCCCATTTAATATGCACTCACCTCAACAGCAACAAAATGCTCTAGCTCAATATATAAATTCGATGACCAACTCTAAAAATAATTTCCTTCATAATAATGTTAATCCAAATAATTTGGGAGGTGCTGGAGGTGTCAACGGAGGAAATAATCCCACAATGCCCCAGCTAGTACTAGCCTCTGGTAAGTGTCCTAATGAATCGACTAATAATTTCAAAGTGTTAATTAATCTTATTGCACTTTTACCCCTGCAGGGAATATAATCCAAGGAATTCAAGGGGCTCAACTCCTTATCCCCTCCTCACAAGGTAAATTAGTCTAGAATTTTTTTGGCTAGGTGCATGTAGTGCAAAATACCTGCTAATTATAATAACAATTTAGTATTTCACTCCTGTTCCCTCCTGTATCTTGACGAGGTCCGCTCTTCAATAAATCTTGGAGCCAAGTCAAACCTTTCCTACCTCTAATTACGTAGCTCTCATTTAAGATATGTGGCCAAAAGTCTCTCCCGGGCGTACGATATATGAGTATTTGAATGTGGTACTTACATAGCTAATCGGCAAACTAATAAATAATGAAAATCACGAAGTACATTTAAATAAATCCTCAAAGTGATAAATTTCTGCTGGGGTCGGCTGAGAGCTTGAGTTGGCTGGGGCTAGGGTTGTAGGGCTACTACTGCTAATTACGAGATTTATAATGATTTTGGAAGGGCGAGTGTGCATGTTCAATTGTAAACCCCCTTCTTTTATAATATAATTACCGGGAACACATTCCTGGCCCTCAACTTATAATATAAGCTGAAGTATAAACTATTTCCCTCCTCCTCTGGCTGGCACTCGGCTCCATTATTTATATTCTCCGCAATTTTCAATACACTTCGCATATTAGAATTAAATGACGATGCCAAAACCGCCTCAGAGAACAAGACATACGTCTTAATTGCACGCAAAGCCCCCTACGTCTCCACACTTCTAATAATTTAGAATTAAAATTGCTGGTCAAAATTGCCCCGTGTGCCTTACCGGAGCTGGGGTTAAAAGAGAGAGTTTAATATGAATTTGAATTCAAGGATTAGCCGAAAAGTATATTATTTTGGAATATTAAACAAATCCGAATTCTTCAGACTTGCCCCCTCCCAACCTTGTTAATTGCTCCCAGCAAATTGTCCATCCCCCGTATAATATTAGTAAAAGAGAGCTTCGAGTAAATAGCTCGTGTCCTGTCCTTTCCGTTGAACCAAAACAATATATCTTTTTTGAGAGTAATCCCAATCTTAATAATTCAAATCACCTTCTCATAATCTATTGTATCGTAGTAGTAGGTATCTGAATCGTGAATTAAACGTCCAGCGTCCGGCCATCGGCGGCGGCTCCTTCTCCTTTATCTTGATCTTATCAGTAAATCTTATTCAAATGTCAAAATTACTCGAGGGTTATATTAAATCTGAATAATTTAACAAAGCTTGTTTTACTCGACGATTGAAACTCACAATTATAGTACTACGGATAAGTATTATAAGTATTATCTACTTATCAGTATATCTAGGTCTCTATCTCGGATTCAAATCTACATTTAGCGTATTTTACTAATTATACAATTTACAATATCTATGATTCTATACTATTATTGTAGGCAATTATTATAATCAATAGCGTGTAAGTGAAATAAACAAACCTTTTAGGGGCAAGGTCCCTTGAATTCTAAAAGAGAAATCGAGTAATCTTAAGTTAGGGGGATTTGCAATTTTAATGAACAAGCACATTTCAAATTTTGTTGATGGCATTTTATGTAGGTATGTATCTTCTGATATTGATTGCCTAAATAAATGGAAATTTGGAATAATAATAATTGTTCAAAATTGAAATTGCGATTTAATTTGAGGGGTCAAAATAGCCAAATTGGGTAGTAGTGGGTATTACAAGAGTATTCTCAATTTGAGAATCTCAAATTATTATAGAGAATTAGGGCCCAGGGGGAATTGAAATTTGAGTACCTAATAATACTTTTAATTGTTTTTCAAAATAATCGAGATATAATTGAAATTTAGCTCGGGCCGATAATTTATTATTGATATATAGCGCATACAAGTAAACACATTAGCTTGCATTAGCATGAAGAAACTTGTCAGTTCCACAAATTTCGACCTAATAAATATAATTGACAAGAGATTCATATCAGCTTTCCAACTCTCAACCTTCTAGAAATTATCCGTATAATTAATATGTATAATAATAGATTTAAATTATTGCTGGACTATAATTATGAAAAGATCGCACCTAAATACAGATAGTTATAATGACTTTGTAGAATTGTATTTGTGAATCTCTTTTAATTAAAACTCGTTATTTCTCCCCCTTAAATTTTGTATTCTTCTCCACTCGGTGTAATTATGTTTTTGCGAAAATTATGATTATGAATCATCACAGGGGGAGAGATATTGAATGGGTTTTATTTGAGTTATTTGAGAAGAAACCCTTGAAGTTGAGTACCTGATATATGACAAGGGACGATCAGTCAGGTAGATTTAAAGACTCGTATAAATCTCATCCTAAGTTACAAACAAATGTAATGGAGAAGAGAACTAGTGTAATGGGGGGCATGAGTGACCAGCCCTCTGTGCTCTCGACGACCATCTAATAATAATTAATATAATAACCTTTACCTCGACTCTCTGTCACTCTTTGCATATTAATTCTCACTGTAATCTCCGCTCGCCCCGGCCGGCCTAATCCTTATTTTAATTCCTCCTGTACATTAATTAAACTCAACTCAAGCCCTTTTAAAAGTCATTCACTCTTTACCCAATACGTATCCATTTCACCCAATATTTAATAGAGAAAAACATTCCATTCATGCTCTGTAAACAAGATTCCTACATGGTTTTTTCTTTTATATAGGAATTATGGCCCAAACTATACTCACTATCCCGCTAACTCAACCTGGAAGTCCTCAACCTCCTCCTGAGGAGGGCCGAGGTGTAAACAATTCGACTTCCGGGTCAAATTCCTCCCCTTCTGTGGGAGCTCCCCATCCAATGGGAGGAGGAGGACTTAACGGAGGTCATCATGGTCCATGTTCTCCGCCAGGAGCAGCCGTTCCTCGCTCTGGCTCCCCAGACTTTTCCTCCTCCTCGACTGCTGGACAACTTGGAGTCCTCAATCATCACGCCCCGCACCACCTAAGTCATATGGGGGGAACACATACTCCCTTCTTTGGTGAGTTTGGCTCTTTTTCGAAATTGATAAATAATAGCTCGAGTAATTTGTATGTGTTCGCGTATATATACAATATGTGTTTACAGTAATGGTCAAGGGTGCTGGCGCTTTAAGCTCGACTCCTCGACTTTTTTGAAGAATAATTTGACATGCCATAAATCAGTGATTACGAGTAAACTTTTAGACTGTAATTTTATGCTCAATTTTTTATTCCCCAAACCAATCATATATTTGCTTTTAGATTTATGACTCGTTCACTCGGCCAATACTTACGAGAAGGAGGGGAGCAATTGTTATGCGCCAAATATTCTAAAAAGTATATGCGAGAATTATAATTTCAATGGCTATTTTGTACACAGGATGGAGAGAAGTCGGGGCTCGGGGTAAACGGGAGCCGGAGTTCTTTCCCCCATCATAATCATCATCGGAGAGAGAACAACTCATCGAGCTCAATTACAAACAACCTTTCGACAGCCTCCCCCATGAACATTTCCTCACTCTGTCAGCAAAAGCTTAGCCCATCTTGCAGCATTGATAGCCGGGAGGACGATGATAAATTCTCTGATGGTACATTTTTAATTGCAAATCATTTCAAAAGTATTCGTTTAAATTAGAAAGTGCTGCAAGGGTAATATGAATAATAGGTATTTAACCTTTTTGAAAGTGCGATACATATAAGGAATTTCTGCTAAAGGGGTCTAATTCTAAAACCCATTTGGGTAAATTAGCGTAAGATTTGCATGGATTAAACCGGGGTTAAATGCTATCTCAATTTGTATCTGGTGCTCCGTCATCCTGATTAATTGAATTAGCCTCGGAGCATTCATTTACTTTAATGAATAAATGACCAATCACAATTGTGAAGAGACAGTATAAAATATTTCTATTTCCTATAGGCTATACTTATATAGGGTACTCTTTAAACAATTACAATTTCTTGATTAGATGATGAGCAAATGGTTGACGGGATCAATTTGGACGAGATCAAAGATTTTGCAAAGGCCTTCAAACTTCGGAGACTCTCCTTAGGGTTAACACAGACTCAAGGTTGGTTTTGATAAGTTTGAATTTAGCTTGGATTTTAATGATTGTTTTAAATTGCAGTTGGACAAGCCCTAAGCGTTACGGAAGGACCCGCCTATAGCCAGAGTATGTCTTAAATTGATTATGTCAAGTATTTAAAAAATTGCTAGATTAGAATGAATATTTACAAATATTTTTCTGTATTTTTCAGGTGCGATTTGCAGGTACATTTTATTGAAATTCTATAAAAATAAAATCCATTACATTATATTATTGTACAATATAATAGATATAAATTATAAATAGTTTCTTACGATTAGATTGGTATTAAATCAAGGCAAAACAATTAAGGAATAGGGGCAGATTTAGAGTTGGGTAATAAAAGATTAAAAAGGCCCATAAAAGTACTACATTTAATTGGTCAATAATCTCGATTTAATTAGACAAATAATATGGCATAAAAATTCTGGCAAAAGTCATTAGAAAGGTATTGTGGTTTCCTACAATGTAATTTCGAGATTGCTCTGATCAGATTCTGATGGTATCACCTATTCATCAAATACTCTCATTGCACAGTAGGTAGTTGCTACATTTAATTAGGAGTAAAAGATTAATTTATGGCTTCATTTACATTACAATGATCTCGCATAATGTGTAATTAGAGTGTTTCATATAGTGGTTCGGCCATTACCATTAGTAAAGTGTTTCCTACGACGGTGGAAAAAAGAAGTCATAAATGTGAAGAATGCAATTAGAGCGAGTAGTGAGGATAGAAACAAAGGAGGCGATGGAGAGGGTATATAGGATTCGACGATCGTCGGAAGAAGTAGCAATTAAATTACTCTTGGAATTCCTCCGCCCGTAATTCCCCTTGTAATCCACCCAATCATCATTATTGTCCACCACATAAAGAACTTGTCGCAAGCTTATATCATCCTGCTCTCCTTCATTCCTCTTCTTCTCATCCTCCTCAGTAGAGGCTTCCAAGTCACTTTCATCAATTTTTGTAAAATTCCCACTGGTCACTCCTCTCTTGACTCTCCGACTAGGACGAGAAGAATTTTTATTGCCATTTGAAACGAAGAGACGGACGCTTTGACTTGATTGAGGAGTTTTGACCTTTGTTCTTGCCTGAATTGGTCAATTTTGAAAAATTTTGTAATCTATTTTTGACTCCCCTCCTCGTATTCTTTGGATGTAAATTTGACCTGATCGCCAGCAGCTCTGAGGAGTCTTCATAATCCGCATCTCCGGATCGGATGTCAGCCAGGAGGAGTTCATTATGTCCTTTATGGTCTTCCTTGAGGTGCATGTGACTTTGCAGATCCACAAAATTGAGGCATTCCTCACAAAATCCTTTGCAAAGGGATACGGAGCACTCGATGATTATTTCAGTATCTTCTGGAAATTTAAATGCCGACAAATGTGCATAAGAAAGTGATCCCTCCTTCCCCTTTTGCTTTCGCCAACCTCCCATCAGTTTAGGCTACAAAGTTAAATCAAAAAATGAATTGAAATATACTATAAGTAATCTTATAAACCAACTTTTGTAGGACATCCCTTGGCATCAGTTAGAGGAAGTCTTGTAACTCTCAATTCGTCAGTAGCAATGCAATTCCTCACCAAAAGGTCAAAGTCAGGATCATTATGAACTTGAACCACAACAGTTAATAACTCGCCAACACCTACTGGCGCCTCAACCTTCGACCTGTCCGTAACCCCATCACGCCTCAGCTCCATTGTAACCCTCGCACTATCTCCTCTCACTCTTATCTTGGTAGTATTGTTTTCTAGAGGGATGACCGAATAGGGAGAGTAAACTTTTTGCTCCAAATTACCCTCCCAATAGCATTGTATGGTCTTTGCCTTATCCCAAGCCTCTTGAATCCCTGGTTCAGAATTGATGAGGATCAGGGCTTCAGTATAAGAACTTCCTCCTGACCTCAATCCTAAATTTGGAAAATTGATTTTTATCAAGTGAAATCAGTATATTAATTAATTACCTTCATCAACATAACCCACTCCACATTCTCCAACAATTAGCTCAAATTTATAAAAAGTCTTTCCACTATTTGGGGATACAAATTTACAGCGAGGATTTTGTGCATTTCCTTTGGTATATATGATCCCATTAAAAACATGCTCAAAAGTAATAGAGATTATCATTCGATCTCGGTGACATTCTACGGAAATCCCATCTTCTGACCCATCAGATTCCCCAGGATTTTCCGGAGTTAGGTATATCGGCAGATCTGAATCTGCACCTCCAAAAGCATCTTCTCCAAATGAGGGTATTTCTTCATGCTCTGTTGTTTGAATTGGTGGGGGTGTCGAAGGCCTTTGAGTAGGCCTTGGTGGAGGAGGAGGAACTGTAGATAGGGCTGACGGGGGCAGGTAAGAGGGTTGATTAAATGAATTGACCTGATCTACAGATTGGGGTAGGTAATTTATAGAAGGCGATATAGCGGGTGCTCCAGCATAATTCTGATTAACAGTAGGTTGTTGTGGAAGGTAATTGATCGAAGGAGTCTTTGGAGGAGATGGTAGAGCGTATTGTGGTTGTTGCTGTACCGGGAGATATTGGTTGCTACTTTGTTGAGGTGGATATTGAGTATTTCGATTCCCGGTTCGATAACCCTGTTGTTGCTGCTGCTGCTGAGTCGGAGAATAACCATAATTTGTTCCAGGGGAAGGGTATTGTGCTCTGGAGGCAATTAAATTGAATAAAGTTAATAAAATTAGAGCAATTTGAAGTGTCTCCACTTGCCCCGACATTTTGCACTGGATTAAACTGAAACCTTTCAAGATATAAATAGGTAGTTTAACACAATCAATGCAATAGTGCACTTTTAAATCAAATCCTTAATCCATGAGTAACGTTTACAACCTTTAAATGATGGTCAGAGAGAGATAAGTATGCACTCCAGCTTGAGCCGACACTAGGTCAGGAGTGAAATCAAAAATAAAATGTCAAACCCTCCTAACCCTCCTGGCTTTAATTCATTAGGCACGATGACCAAGATTAGTATGGGAAGATGCTCATATTTTGTTATCAGTACAGGGGAATGAATTGTTAAAAGGCGTACCTAAATATAAAACCTACCTTTGCAATTCATATGGGGAAGATGCACCTTATAAAGAGTAAGTTAATATGATTCGGTATTATATGTAATATACATAAGGAGGATGTACCATTCGGCGAATCAATCATTTATCAACTTCTTATGGCCCTCTTCAACTCTCACTGATAGTGATGCACCCTTGGGTTTAGCATTCAAATTTCAAATTAGGATTAGCCCAGGTTGGAAGGCATTCCACAGATTTCCACTTGAAGATGAATTGACGAGGAAAGAGAAAAGGGACACTGTCAAATTGACAATCGCTCTATACCATTAAAGTTTAAACTATCGTACAATAATATACAAAAGATAGTGGATCCGCTCTCCCTATTCAAAATACTCAGGATAATCAGGATTAATTATAATAATTTGATCCACCTTTTAAGGTTAAGGCATTCGAATTTCGTATCAATGCATCAAGAATTCAAAATATCTTCATCTAATACTTTTTATCCTCTACTTTACTGATTCTACCATCTAATTATTATAAATCTAAATAAAGTTTTAAATACTACTCATTGCAACTTTCCCAATTCCCACAATTATCAGAGGATACTAGGAATTTGTATTTATATTTTTAGAATCAAAGCAATTATACATATATGCAAAATAATCCTTCAGCCTTCTAATCATAGTGTAGGTCAACTTTTAATACAAGTGCAAGTAGGTCCTAGAGTAAATCTGTACAAATTGCCTATAGATAAATATATGGTATGGGAAATATTTAGATTCTAACAATGAATCGAAGATAGATTGACTCAATTTGCGATTTATTTATCCTCATTAGTCACTACCTTTCAAATTCTAATCATTCAACTCCAAGATTTACAATATTATTTTCACTTTCGCGCATCTCTAAACCCTTCATAGCACAATTGCACTATCATTCCTTCAAGATTAATGATATTTTAACAATCTTTTGACGCAATGGAAATGTTTACACTCTCGATAATCTCTTTTTTTTGCATCAATATGATTTTACATGCGATAAAGAAGATGGGCACTAGCTACTCCGTGCTCATCATTGTATAATGCAATATGTGTGTCATGTCTCATTAAATGTTCAAATCTAAATCCATTCCTGAATTTGATGAAATATTGATGAAATATCATAATGTGCATCCTAATTATTATACTTAAGTGCAAGTAATTGCATAAAAATTAATTGATTTCCAAATGAAAGTTAAAAAAACACTAGAAACTACCCGTGAATTATAATTCACGGGCTAGGAATATTATCAATATACATAGGTATATGAATATTACTAAATATAATAGAATACCTCTTATAAGTGAAATGTATAACCCCCCATGGTCCATGTCAATGTACCCTGGACACCCCCCGTGGTCCATGTCAACGGACCCTGGACACCCCAGTGGTCCTTGGTTGACACCGATTGGTCCATGTCAATGGACCCTGGACACCCTCTTGGTCCATGTCAATGTACCCTGGACACCACCTGTGGTCCATGTCAACGGACCTTGGACACCCCCTTGGTCCATGTCAATGGACCCTGTTTGACACCCCAGTGGTCCATGTCAATGGACCCTGGACATCCCCCGTGGTCCATGTCAGTGGACCCTGGACACTCCCCGTGGTCCGTGGTTGACACCGATTGGTCCATGTCAATGGACCCTGGACACTTCTTTGGTCCATGTCAATGTACCCTGGACACCCCCTGTGGTCCATGTCAACGGACCTTGGACACCCCCTTGGTCCATGTCAATGGACCCTGGTTGACACCCCAGTGGTCCATGTCAATGGACCCTGGACATCCCCCGTGGTCCATGTCAGTGGACCCTGGACACTCCCCGTGGTCCATGGTTGACACCGATTGGTCCATGTCAATGGACCCTGGACACTCCCTTGGTCCATGTCAATGTACCCTGGACACCCCCTTGGTCCATGTCAATGGACACTGGACACCCCACGTGGTCCTTGGTTGACACCCCTTGGTCCATTTCAATGGACATGGACATCCCCTTGGTCCATGTCAATGGACCCTGGACATCCCCCGTGGTCCATTTCAATGGACCCTGGACACCCCACGTGGTCCTTGGTTGACACCCCTTGGTCCATGTCAATGGACCCTGGACACCCCCCGTGGTTCATGTCAATTGACCTTGATTAACACCCAGTGCTCTATGTCACGTTAACCCCGCCTGGACAAAGTTTAATAATCTAAATTTGGCTAAGCCAATGGATTCCCTATGATTAAAGATTTATATGTACTTTTAAAATGTTATGAAAAATTATTTCATTTTTTGACCTCTGGAGGTCACAGTTTTGATTTTTGACATAGGGACACAATATATAATTTGAAAGCCATTGAAAAATCCTTTCGAATGATATATCATATAGCATTTCGAATATTTTTCAAAATTTTACAAAATTTTTCAATTTTTTGAATTTTTAAAAATTTTTTTTCAACTTTTACCTATTTTTGACCTCCTCTATTCAAATCTTCAAACCGTTTTAAAATCGGTTGAGAAATGAATGAGGAGTTCATGGACGAACCAACGAACCAAGTTACTTGCACTTATATAATAAAGATTCTACTGATATATGTAGTAGTACATAAGCTAGGTTTTACTTTTTAAATATACATATTAATAGGTAATTGAAAAAAATCGATTAGAAATTTAAAAAAAAAGATATCGGGGGATGCCGGATGATATTTTTAAGAAATGCGATCAACATAGACCTACGTACGACCGACATAAGTACGATAACTAATTTTGATTTTGACATGCTAATTTCCTACATATTTTTCATAAATATTCATTTCACATTTCAACATCATTTGGAAATGTCAAACATATCAAAGCAAATCAATTTGCATTGATTCAACCCATCAAATCTTAGGATTCGATATGATTGAATCTTATGATTCCCCACCTTCAGCAATCTTCCCATTCGATTCGTTTCCTAAAGAGTACGGAGTACTCCTAAAATGAACTAATCAGAATTCATAAATACAATATAATATAGGGATCCAGGTGTTGAATACAAAATCAGCAGGTTCATTCTCTATTTAAAAAATAATTGTGCATTAGATTCAGGTGTAAATATCCGCATATACAATCAAAATCAGATGTCAAACTCTAGTCAAAAGATTTTAGCATTAAATTAATTAATATTCACTTTCTTCCTCTATATATTTTATTCATCCTCAGTCTATTCCCTTGCTTTCCACGATAATAGATAGATTTATCCTATAGTGCATTCTTAATTTCTCACATATGCGTACAACGTGAAATAAATCCGTATTCACGCTTGTCAGAGGAAAGCCCTAATGTCACAGTCAAAATCTCTTGAGAACGATTGAGTTGATCATTGCATTGTAAATATATTGTAATGGATAAAGCTTCAAGTATCAAAAGCTGATTCATAATTAGTCGTACTTAAGAGTGTTTTCAATACAAACATATTATAACTCTATTTGCAAATCCGTTGAAAGGATAAGTGTGCAGTTTAAAAATAGAAAACAAATTAATAATTAAGATGGGCAATGCAAAAAGCTATATCGTATTTTGATATAAATTGAGGTGTGGCTAGATTCTATCGTTCACGAATCATATTCATTAGCATTACACTATGTAGGTATTCTTGACCCAATTAAATTACTCAACACCCACTAATCGTACAATTAAGTAGGGTTAATTGTTTATTAAGCCAGGGGCATTCTTAGAATTAGGATTAGATAGCTAGAAGCCTAGAATAAATATATTTTAAAGCTCATCTGTAAATATGTATTTGTATTTGAACAGTGCCTTGGCTAGCTATTGGTCTATGCAGCAGTCTAATCCAATACCTCATCAGCAATCCATGTATGATCTCTTTTTCTGTAATTAAAATTCAATCCTAGATTTTTTGTATTTAAAATCACACACCTGAATCTCAATCTTTTTTAAATTCACTTTCATAAAAAAAACTATGCAAAGACTTTTTTTAAATGTCCTAAGATTAAGTGCCTGCAGTAAGCCAGAGAAAAGCCAAAGAACTGTCCAAAATCAAATCTATCAAATGATTATAGATTAGCATTAAATTATATAAGTTAGGCTTTGACTAATTCTGTTAATAAAATCTCAATTCCCCCTATACTAATTCTTTTTAATTGTTTCTTTTCAAGGTTTGAGAAGCTGGATATTACACCAAAAAGTGCTCAAAAGATAAAGCCAGTCCTGGAAAGATGGATGGAAGAAGCGGAACATCGGTACAGGAACGGTCATCAAAATCTGAATGAATTATGTGGGAATGGAGCCGAGTAAAAAGCGAAAGAGAAGAACAAGCTTTACTCCACAAGCTCTGGAAATCTTAAATAACCATTTTGAAAGAAATACTCATCCTTCAGGTATGGATTGAAAGTTTGAAACATGTTATATTTTACAAGTAATTTGATTGCGGATTTTTCCAGGTGCGGAAATCACCACACTTGGCCATCAACTTGGGTATGAGAGAGAGGTTATTCGGATTTGGTTTTGCAACAAAAGGCAAGCTCTGAAGAACACTGTAAGAATGATGTCCAAAACGCCCTCAATGTAATTTCACTCAAAAGGATTAGAACCATCTACTTAAAAATTACTCACAAATTCACAATGTATAAAGATATTTAGAAAATACTAATTATTTTTACTTAGGAGTCTAGGACTAGCCATATTGTCAGTCATTTTACATTTACAAGATTCCACTGCGTGATTATACCAATTTAGCTCATGATTCGCAAAATCACTTTGTAAAAACAGGGCTACATATATAATTATTATGATAGATATTGTATTATGTACGATATATATCTTACCTTAAGAAATCAAATGTAAATATTGATTCGCTAATTATTGTAATTGTATCATATTGATAAATATCATATAAGTGGAATATTTATTTGATACATGTAAAGTACATAAATGTATATCGTAGCACAAAATTATTTTAGTAGGTATTATAATAGTTTAAACTTTACCTAAGTATTATCTATAATTAAATATTTTATCGGACTTTATCCGTATAATAATAATTGTAGTGAGGAGAATTAATAGGTATATATCGTAGAGCTTTAATTAAATTATTCGCTTTAAAATTATTTGTATTAACATTGCAAATCAGTGCAAATTCAGCCACATAATAATTTATAAATAGTAGATAGACCTTTTAAAGATAGTTTAGACATCTGTAAAATTGTATCTATTATATATAAATCTAATTAACTATTATATTTAACTAATATCGTGTAGTAATTAATTATAATTAATAGTCCAGAGCACAAATATATTTCTAAAAGAAATAGATTTAAAATTAGATCTATGAAGCAGATCTGCTACAAAAATTAATTACAAGATATAGAATTGTCACAAAAAATAATTTTAAGATACTCTTACCAGATTAGTACACAAACCCAATTAATAATTGGGTTATTTAATTTGTCTGTAAATATGTAATTTATTAGATAATTATTTAAAATCTAGGTTAACCTCCGAACTATTTAAATTTTATCCAAGTTTATGGATTAATTTATTGGATTTATGCGCAAATAAATCACTTTGAAAAAAATATGCAATCTACTCTCATTAAAAAATCATTTTAGCTGTACTCTATGCATATCCTATCTCAAATATCTCAAATCATAATTATCTAATTAAAATATAAAAATTAGTACATTCAATTCGCATATTTTTATCATATTTACCCAGGACTAGAGTATTTGCATAGGATTTCCCATATAAAAAAAATGATGCCAAAAAAATCCTTTGTTTCACTGTACAATGATATGAGTTAAATAATGCACATTGAAACTGGCAGATTTTAAAGTCTTCGGCTTTAGATGGCTTGAGGTCATATCAAAAACATACCATTTTTCGTTGAGACTCCCAATTCATCGAATTTTTAATTTTTATCGCCTAATTTTTATATTACTCATTAATTCCCATTTTTAATCACTTTATATTGTTCTACCCTCCGCCAGGAACCCCTCCTATTTCAATTTCAACTCTTCTGGGCGTTAAAAAAAATTAAAAAATTAAATTTCGTTCACAAAGTCTCGTGTCTGGATTTTTCTATTTTTAATTAAATAGTTAATTAAACAAAAATAATTAATTGTTTTTCAAAGTAATAATTATCACAATTTCACACAATGTAATTGCCAATTTTAATCCGGATTTTGTGTGAAATGAGACCATACCAGTCCCCAACCTCAACCCGCCACCCTACCGTCGTTGTCGTTGATTCGAAATCGAGGTTTTTTGAGTAAGTTTTACAGTAATTAATTATTGTTAAAGGGCTCTTGTAATTGTTTTGGTCAAAAAGATTGCTAAAAAATGTAAAGTGTCATATTTTTAAATATTTGAGGTGCTTAAAATTTTGTAATTCCGGTTTGAATTTGCATTGCATTTTTAATGCGTTTTAAAAAATTGAAGCGAGACAAAGAATTGCACATTTCGAATTATTTCCAATTGCGGCGGTTTCTAATTTGTTTTTTGAACCTCATTTTTGACTTCATTGTTCTTTTTTGTGTTAATTAGAATTTACTTGTGTACTTTTTGTAATAATGGTGGTGTTATTGATCCTAAGTGTTTTATTAATATTTCTTTTGAATTTCTTCAAAAAACAGATCTCTCGAGCTAATGACCGAATGATAGTGCAAGATTTGCATTTAATAGCAAATCTCTATTCCAAGGCACGTACCATTTAATTGTTTACATTTCGAGGCATTAATTTAATTCCTCACTCTGTTTTTTTCAATAGATGGAAACTAACGACTCAAATCCAATAATGAACTTTGACCCGGGTGTTGTTGATTTTGTCCTCGAGCTCGGGCTAGGCATCTGTAATTCGGTATGTACATTCTTAATTCAAATTGTTTAAAGTGTTGACATGTTTTTAATTAATTGTCATTCACCCTCAAAAAAGGTGGAAGAATGTCGAGCGAGCCTCTCTACGGTTGGAACACAAAAGATTACCCCACAGGCTATCGCGAGGATGATGTTGGGGATGATTGGGAAGGCACAAGATCAAGGTCCGTCAGGTATGTGGGGAGATAAGGATGGCAAAGGGGATGAAGGAACATCTTGGAATGGAAAAGTCTTCGTATCAGCTGTCCTCGAACTAGTACCAAATATCTCATGGTCCGATGTATTTCGTGAGCTAGACTTTCCTGGGTTTACGATTCGTGATGGAAGATCCTACCGTTCTTTAATAGAAGGTATTTATATCATATTAAATCAATTTAAATATAAAAATTGATTTGAAGATTTAAAAAATTGAAATTGTAATTATTTAAATTACAGCCCTGAAATATGGCCTACAAATTCAAGGACTAACTCGCCCTGATCAATTCCCTGTCGACACATTTTATAGGCGTTGGAAAAATACCCAAGGACAAATCCAGCTCATCAAATGTATCGTAAATCCTGCCAATATGGAATCCTTTTCCTTTACAGACTACCCTTACCAATCCGCATCTGTGGACATGTTAAAAACAACCGGAGGAGGAGCAGAGAAGAATTCAATGAATCTTAAAGAAATTGCACAATGGAAGAGTCTTGATCTTCTCGATATTCTTTTACATCTCTCCGATTCAGGGCATTATACCCTTGTACATGAAATCTTTCAATTCCCCATACAAAATTGTCCAGGTATGGATTTATTTTTAAATTTTAATTTCCAATTAATTTTATTTTGAATTTAATTACCATTAATTTCTAATTTAGACATACTTACACTCGGACTTGTACAATTGACATCACCTATGAATATGTTAAGGCAAGAGCTACTCCAATCCCTATTCACCCTCTTCCTCGGGAATCATGTCAATTCTGGGGTCGTGCTTCAACACTCTTGGCATTCTGCGAGCTTTATTCCAATAAAGAATATCCTAATTACCTCAATGGTTGAATGGTATACGAGGAGTGGGAGCGGGGATAATCATGATCAAGCAAGACTTTCAAGAATTCTAGACCTGGCTCAAGATCTAAAAGCCCTCCAATTTCTCCTAAGTTCATCTGCCACTAATTCACATATTTTTATGATTGATTTGGCTTGCCTTGCCTCACGTCGTGAATTCCTCAAATTAGATAAATGGTATGCGTATTTTTT
>JAAZTK010001068.1:0-15572 GCA_036507255.1 Megalothorax incertus
GGAGGAGGAATGCCCATTTCAGTCCCTTTAGGTATAATAGAGCTGAGTCTGGGTCCTAGGGGGTGGGTTTGACCCCTGAATTCGAATTTGACCTTTATTTCCCGCTCCGCCCGCGGCTTTGACCCCTGGGGGAGAGGTCAAATCCCTAAATTCTTAATTTCTGGTCAAAATTGTTGCGAAACTCGATTCCAGGGGGGTAATGTGACCCAATGAATTCAAATATGGCATCGGAATACATTCACGAACCCTTCCAAAGGGTCTTGGACACTTTTTTTTATTGAAATGTAGATCCGTGCTAAAGGAGGTGGTAAAAGACCCTGAGCTTAAAAAGGTGGTCATTGATTGTCACAATAGTAAGGTCCCTTCGGTTTTGAAGGTAAAAATTCTTTAAAAAATTTTAAAATTGTTAATTCTTTAATTTTTTTAAATGAAATTTACCAAAAAAATAGCAAGCACAACAAGTAGGGATGATGACTTTTGAATATTCTTATATAATCACATCCCTGGATCTACATTGGATGAACCTGGAGGACTTTAGATATGCAGATTTGAATATTACAGCATTTCGAATGTACCTCAATTTTTAAATAAAAAATTCACAAAACTGCTTTTAATTATTTAATATAATAATTAAAATTTAGGGTTGACCCAACAAAACCGGATGTTGCACAAGCTATACAAGAATGGAATGCTCAGCATTATTCGACAAGTCTCCCAACACACCCTGAGGAATACTCAAAGGATCACCCTGAGGGGGAATTTGAGCCAATTCCGATTACGGTAAATAAACTGATCGAGCAAATTTGTAAATTCCCCCACAAAATTCAAATTTCCCACCGTATTTCAAATTTCCCGCCAACCTAATCCAATCCGCCATTTTGAATTTCCCCGCCCCATCCAGAATGGCATTCCGGCGGGGAAATTCAAATAATTCTTCATCCCCCGCCCCCTTTTTGACCTTTGACCTCGCCATCTTGGCCCCCTTGACCGAGGGGGGAGTCATGGGGGGTCATGGGGTGCACAGTTTGAGGTCAAGGGGTCAAGGGGGTTCGAGGGGTTATCGGTTAGACGGCCAGAGAGACGGAAGGACGTACATACCGAGAACTACCCGCCCGTTTTTCTTGAATTCAGCCGAACGGGCTAAAAAAACATAATTTTTATATTTTTTAAATGATTTTTTTTAAAATTCCAGACGGAAATGGCTCTAGTTTATGATGCAGTCCTCCTATTTGGAAAGGCCCTCCATGTCTTGGATTCTTCGCAAAGGATTGAAATCCAGCCTCTAAATTGCGAATCAGAGTAAATTTCAAAGGATGACGGCGCCAACCGTCAAAAATCAGGGATTAAAATATAAAAATGATTTTTTTAAATGACAGGAGGTGGCAGCACGGGTACTCTATAATAAATTACATGAAGATGGTCCAATTGCAAGGGATGACGGGCCTTGTCCAGTTCAACACGACAGGATTCCGTACTGAAATCAATATGGATGTCATACAACTCTCTCAAAAGGTTAATTTTTGTCCAGGATTAATGGCAGTTTGTATTAAAATTACTTTTTCCTCAGGGTCTAATAAAGATTGGTTCTTGGGATTCAAAATATCATTCAAAATTCAATTGGACCAAGCTTGAGGACAAGGTTGAGGATCATGAGGACATGTCCGATGAAGCTAATAGCCTTCGAAATAAAACTCTGATTGCGACCACCATTATGAATGCTCCATTTTGTATGCTGACACGATCCCAGACACCCCTCAAGGGGAATGAACGATATGAGGGGTTTAATATTGACCTCCTGAACGAACTATCTCAAAAGCTTGGATTTAATTATATATTAAAGGTTTGTTCTAAGTACTATTCGACGGTTCCAATTAAATTCAATGATTGACAATGATTTTTTTGGACAGATTGTTGACGATGGAGCTTATGGCAGTTTCAATAATAAGACCAAAACTTGGAATGGAATGATACGGGAAGTGATTGACGAGGTATGACACTTTTGATTGCCATTTGACCCCAAATAAATAAAACGGGATCAGGGTGTAGAAAGCCCGTTCTTTTTGAAAGAAATTTAATATTTAAATACTGATTTTTCTCGCAAATTTCCCGCTAAAATTCAAATTTCCCACTAAAATTCAAATTTTTTTCAAATTTTTTGAATTTCCCACGCACCAAATCCCAAATTCCGCCATTTTGAATCCCCCCGTCCATCCAGAATGGCATTCCGGCGGGGAAATTCAAATATTCCTACATCCCCCGCCCCCTTTTTGACCTTTGACCTCGCCATCTTGGCCCCCTTGACCGAGGGGGGAGTCATGGGGGGTCATGGGGAGCACAGTTTGAGGTCAGGGGGTCAAGGGGGTTCTAGGAGTTATCGGGGTAGACGGCCAGAGAGACGACGGACGGACATACCGAGAACTATCCGCCCGTTTTTTTTCTTAAATTGAGTCGAACGGGCTAGAAATGGAAGGTTTTTGATTGCAGGTTGCTGATTTAGCTATCGGGGACATCACCATCAATAAAGGTCTGTTTGAGACTTTGATTCGAGATTATTTTTGATTGAATTTGCGAATATTTATAGATCGGCAAGCGGCAGTAGCTTTCTCCCATCCATTTATGAATCTTGGCATCTCAATCCTATTTACAACGCCAAAAGTCAAGCCACCCAGCCTTGTAAGTACTCAGGATCAATTGAATTTTTAAAAATAAGGTTCTAAAGTGTCTAAAAGAGATTTTTGAATTTATCCCATCAAATATAGTTTTCTTTCATGTAAGTTGAACCATTTTTTATGCAAATCAAACCCCAAATCAATTCCAAATTGATCCTACCTTTGATTTTAGGTCGCCATTTGGCCTGGATGTTTGGTATTAATTTCAATATGACTTAAAAAGTACCAAAAAAGCTCAAAATCAATGATTTTTCGTCCAGGGTGTACATGGGATTTGCATTCTTCGGAGTATCCTTCATTCTATTTATCCTGGCAAGGTTTGTAGATGTTCAAAGTCCTTTAAAATGCCCCCAAAATTGATTTAATTATCCTAATTTGCATTTTAAATTCATTTTAAATTCTAAATTAGAATTTCCCCTTATGGTAAGTGTTATTTTTATTTGGATTTGGATTCCGGGATTGATTTCTTAAGCTCTGATTCATTTAAATTGATAGAATGGGATTGCCCATATGTAAGATCAAACCTTATCATTTCGGATTCTTTTTTATTGTTGTAATTTACTTTAATTTTAATTAATTTAGCCATGTATTGAAGAGCCTGAATGGCTCGAGAATCAATTCTCAATCGTCAATTCATTTTGGTTTACAATTGGTGGGTTTTTAAAGAATTCTGGCTATTTTTTAAAGGGTTATTTCATTTATTTCTTTAAAAAATCTTTAATTTAAAGGGAGTATTATGCAACAGGTTAGCTAATAGAATTATCTATAATTTGAATATGATTTTTATAAAAATTGTTATTTTAAATAAAATTAAAAGGGTTCAGATGTAGCTCCCAAGTACGAAGTTTTTATTTTTTAAAAGAATTGGTTCCGTATGCTTTATTAACCCTATAAAACTCGAATTTTTATTTAACAAAAAGTTTTGAGCTTGTTTTCAAAAAGTCCGTTTTTTAAAATTAAGAATATCCGCTGTCGAGTGGACGGTAGCCAACCCATGTTCCAAAGACCCCCTAACCTTTACTAACGAGCTAACCCTCAAGAATGTCCTCTGGATAACAATGGCTGGTGGCTTCCGGCAAAAACCTGACATTTGGCCAAAGTAATGATTAAATTTATCAAGTTTTAATAAATAATATAATTAACATTGCATTGTTAATAATAGAATATTGTTAATTTGCGAAAACTTGAACTTTTATAATTTTTATACCGGATTTTTGCAAAATAATTTGAAATTTGGAATTTAAAATTTAAAATTTCAATTTTTTTGAAATCTAATCAATTTTTAAATTTAAGGGCCGTTTCGACAAGGTTTGTGCCACTATAATGTTTTTAATTACATTTTATTTAATTAATGCCTAAATATATAATTTTGATAAATTTTAAAATCAGACTTTTGGCTGGAATTTGGTAAAAAAATCATTTTTTAATCAGATTTTTATTTAAATTCTCAAAATCATAATTTTATTTTTATTTTTAGGTGGTTTTTCACCCTAATTATGGTACAATTTTTAAAGTTTAATATTTACAGGAGTTGATTTCCGGAATTTCGAGTTGTTTGTTAATTATTTGATGCCTCAATTCCTGGAAATCAATCTAAGATTGATCATAATTGGAGATGGCGATTCCCTATCGCATTTTTTAAATTGGTTTTTGATAGGTATCAAGTTACACGGCCAATTTGGCGACATTTTTAATTGTCCAAGACTTGGATGATACCATTAAGAACCTGGATGACCTCGCTCGACAAACAAAAGTTCAATATGGGTAGAAAATAACCAATACCAGTATAAATAAAAAATCAGGATTTAAAAGCATTTATCTTAATTTTAGGTGCGTCTCAACGGGATCTACTGCGAGCTTCTTTCGGGTATTAAATTCATTCAAAATTCTTTTGAGAATCGAACTACGAGTGTATTTTTTTAAAAATGCATTTTCCTTATGTAAATACACAGGATTCCCCATTTGAATCAAAAAGGAAGATTTGGGACAATATGTTAAAAATGAAACCTTCGCCATTTTTAAAATCTAATAAAGAAGGGTTGAACAAAGTGAAAGAAGCGAAGGGGAAATATGGTAAGGATAATTTTTAAAAAAAATTAAAAAATCTTCGTTTTTGGGTTCGTGGATGGTGGAGGGCCACGAACCTTATACAATCGCTCTGTCTGTGCGGTCCGGCCGTCCGCCCGAAACGCGATAACTCTCGTAATTCTTAACGGATTTGGACTAAATTTGGTATCTATGTGTATTGGGTCAAGGGGGAGGTCGAAGTTCATTGGGGGGAGGTGGAGGGTCAAAGGGGGCGGAGTTATGGGGGGAAAAGTGGGAGGAGGGATGGCAATTTCAGTCAGTATGGGTCCAATCCAGCTGAGTCTGTGTCCTAGGGGGTGGGTTTGACCCCTGAATTCAAATATGGCGCTCAAAACAGTTCCACGAACTCTCCCAAGCGGCTTTGGACACATTTTTTTTATTAAATGAATTAATTAAAATTAATTTGGTTTAGCTTTCTTTATGGAATCAACGGTCATCGAGTACAATATTGAAAGGGAATGTGGACTTGCACAACTTGGAGGATTCCTTGATTCCAAAGGATATGGAATTGCGTTGGTCCGTTAAAAATTCATATATTATTTATAAATATTCAATTTCTAAATAATTACATATATATTTCATTCAATGCAGAAAAAGGGTAATTGTTTTTTTAATTAATTGTTTCTGTAAAAAAATTAATTGAGGGATGCCTATGCCGTCGTATTTTAGAGTCAAAATTTCGCCAGGCTTTCAATTCGGGTATCCTCAGCCTCCAAGAGACTGGCGTCCTTGAAACCCTCAAAAGAAAGTACTAAAAAATACCTAATTTTTGGAAAAATTCTAAAAATTTCAAATGCATTTTCAAATTTAAAGATGGTGGAAGGAGGAAAGGAAAGAAGGGGATGCTTGCGAGGTCTCTACCATACTTTTTAAATTAATTTGAACAAAAATGCATTGTTTTTTTTTGAAAAATCAGGCTGAATCTGATGCGGAAGTCAAGCCACTGGCACTGGCTAATGTTGGGGGTAAAAAACTAATTAGAAAAATGCATATTTCCAGAAATTGCTAACTTTTTGGACATTTTTCTAGGTGTATTTGTGGTACTCGTGATGGGATGTGCTGTATCGGTACTCCTCGCATTTGGGGAATTCTTTTTGGGTGCTAGAAAAATTCAGTTGGAGGAAGGGGTAAAGATTAAATCGCTCTAATATATAGATCTTTGGATAAAAATCCTATTTTTGTAGGAATCACGGGTTCAAGCAATGAAAAAAGACCTAATATTTGCTTTAAAATGTTCTGGGGACACAAAACCAGCGAGGAAAAGGAGTTCTATTGCGACTAGTGGTAATACAGGGACGCTAAATGGGATTGGAAAGGACAAATCCTCATCAAATAATGGTTCAATCGAGAGTGGGAGATTCCTCGAAGACTCCTACGGGTTCCCCTTGAAAAAGACAAGCAGGGATGATTTTAATTAAATTTTTAAAGATAATTTTGATGATAATTTTTAGTAAAATTTGTAGAAATGACCCGGTGCTAATTTAGGAAATTAAATTAAATTTAGCAATAGATTTTTCTAATTTTTGTCATCCAATTTTTTTAAAATCTTGTCAATTTTAAAGCATAATTTGAACACATTTCACCTATTGCAATAAAATATGATTACGTAGACTTGTAAAGCATTTTTTTAGATTTATATTAACGGGAAATATCAATTTTATTCTAGTCTATTTAATAAATCACGTTTTTAGCTTATTATAAATACAAATATTTGAATTGTAGACTATCGTAGTAAATATTTTATATTTTATATTATAATTATACTGATTAGTATTGTAATATACTCGTAGTTATTCTAGAATACTACTACAATATAATAGTCTGTAAATGGTAGGTAGGTAAGCTATTTTGGACTTTAGATAAATTGTAATAAATTGTACATTTTTTAAATGAATTGTTTTGTGACAGATCCGGATTCCAAATTGATAAAAAAGTGTGCAAATCCGATATAATTTAATAAATTTGATAGATGTATAAATACAATAATTATGTAAATAACATTTTGTAACCAGTCTTATACAATTAGCATTGTTTTACACCTTGAAATATTATAGATTTTGTCAATTTTATATATGAGATTTTTATCATTGATATATTAGACATCAATATATCTATTGATATAATTAAAAGAATGCATTTAATGTGTTCATTTTGTTACCCTATTCCTTTATACATTTAAACAAACACACCTTTTACGATATACCAATACAAAACTATTGAATAAATTGAGTAATTGTTCAAATATAATTAATCATATCCTCCAATATAAGCGCAAATGAATTATACCTATCTAATTTATAATTCATTTACATTAGATATTCCTTAATTAGCAATATGACAGTGATATACAGATAATACCATTATCGGCAAAAAAGAGCTCTCGAATGGACAGCATGCGTTAATCAATTATAGATATATTATCCTTATCTAATAGTAATTAATAATTACCTAGCCTAATCCTATTATATATATTGTAGATAGGTAGTTTCTAATCCTAATTGCCATTTAATTGGTTCATAATTAAATATATTGACGCTTAAAAAAGCTCAGATCATGTAAGAATTCACACAAATCATCAAGATCAAAGAAAGGTAAATGAGGGGGCCCTTGAGGTTTGTCCCAAGGG
Organism: Megalothorax incertus; assembly: GCA_036507255.1. NCBI lineage: Eukaryota > Metazoa > Arthropoda > Collembola > Neelipleona > Neelidae > Megalothorax > Megalothorax incertus. Next base: position 7,384 of record JAAZTK010001068.1, read on the forward strand.
ATCGTTTGACTCCGGAGGATGTCCCAGAAGAAGCTTTGAGGTACTCCAAATTAGTATGAGGGCATCTTCTACAAAATAAAATAGATAAAGGTCAACTTCTGCAGTTTACAACCTCTAATTTTGTTTAAAATTTGACTTGAGGTCACCAGCATTTTTATTTTAATTGAGAAAGACGTTATAATACCTGTATGACTTGATATTTGAGCCCCCACCACCGAATTCCTCCACTTTGAACCGGAATATGTCCTGCTTCGTTGGATAGATAATTTGTAAAGGTGTCCCTCGGCATTCCTGGACAAATTAACGGCGAAATAAGTAAAAATATAGGCAATAATGTGAAAAATATGACTTCAATCGCCGTATTAATTTAAAAAGTTACCCTTTTGGTGTATAATGCGAGGCAGTTATCAAAAGTTCGGACGGCAATGACATCCTCCCGGCCAAATTTTGGGAAATTCATGCATTTGTTGGTAATATACCATTCTCTCACCTCCACTAGAATAAATTAAAAGATTTTAATTAATAAAAAGTGCGCAAAGCCGCTTGTGAGGGTTCGTGGAACTGTTTTGAGCGCCATATTTGAATCCAGGGGTCAAATCCACCCCCTCCAACACACAGATCCTCAACCCTTTGGAACACAAATTAAGAATTTTGGGATTTGACCCCTCCCCCAGGGGTCATGGTCGTGGGCGGAGGGGGAAATAAAGGTCAAATTCGAATTCAGGGGTCAAACCCATCCCCTAGGACCCAGACTCGGCTGGATTGGACCCCCAGGGACTGAAATCGGCACTCCTCCTCCCACTTTTCCCCCATAACTCCTCCCCCTTTGACCTCCCACCTCCCCCCCAATGAACTTTGACCTTCCCCTTGACCCAATACACCTACCCACCAAATTTGGTCAAAATCCGTTAAGAATTATGGGAGTTATCGCGTTTCGAACGGGCGGCCGGAACGCACAGACAGAGCGATTGTATAGGGTTCGTGGCCCTTACCATCCACGAATCCAAAAACTCATATTTTTAAGTAATTCAAGGAACTTACTGGAATCCCTTTTGGAGACAATAAACCAAAGGGTATCAGGGTTGATCACATAACTGATTGACATGAGGGTGACAGCACCTTTGAGGAGGAGTTGTGACATTTTTGGAATGGGATTTGGGCAGCCAAAAACTTGTAAATTAATCAGATTTTTTTAAAGGGACTCCAATCATCCCGATCGAGAGTTTGCAGTAGAATAAATGCATTGTAAATACGAAATTGAACAAGTTGAGGAGTTGATGGTCACGATAATCTATCATAAACTGATAAGGATATTAGTAATACTAATACTAGGTATATTTAGGAGCCTGATCAAAATTGCACTGCGTATATCAGAGTCATATCCACATGTTTTAATGGTTTAAACTGATCCTGAGACTTGCCTGAAACTGCCATTTGAACCAAAAGAAATTGGAGTCGGTTTTATGGCTTTTAAAACTTCTGGGAAAAAGTCTTAATAGCCGAGATATGACACTTTTTAATTGTTCCAACTTTTCGGAAGGCAATGGACAATCGCCAATAAATCCAAACAATCAAATGGCCCCATAAAGTAAACCAATATTTGCCTATTATCCTTAATTACGATCAATCTGATTGAATACTTGGCTTATTCTAACCCTCCAAACGCAAATAAAGCTCACAAATTATTCTAATTCCACTTTTGCATACTTATTTGAATTCTTGGAACTGTTTAGAACGGTCTCAGAACCTTTTCAAGTTATTAGAATATTTAATTACAACACTATTGCAATCCTAGTATTATATACTTGCAAATACAGCTTATATTGAATGATAATCTGGATGAATTTGAGACTTGAAAATGGAATTGTAGGTAAATCTTCCATAAATAACCAATCCTGGAGCCGAAATAAATGAAATAAGAACGCAAAACTCCTCAGGAGTGCCTCGAGTCTCAAGTTTTAATGAACTTGGTTGTTTTTCACGTGTTTGGAGTGCGGAGGAACTGGAGGAAATCGTAGGAAAAGGTTATAATGGCCAGGGGAATGAGGATTGGGGTCTTTGTGTTGAAAATATCACGAGATATTATCAGATTCAATGCACCAACCAACCCATTTTGATATAGAATTAAAATTTTGCTATATATTTCATAATGGTTTGACTCATGGATGAGGAATTAAGGCTGAGGAGGAGGAGGGTGGCCACCAGTAGCTAGCTAAAAAGTACGAATGGCTATCGTAGTAGTAGTTATATATCGAGGAAGCCACTCCGTACCTTTGGGCTTTGATGGATTAAAAAAAATGCTCATAAAATAAAGTAAACACAAAGGAGTTTCAATAGCCAGATTGAATATAAGGCAATATATGGGTCTTTGAAGTGGGGGATATTGCAAATACTCGAGTAAAATGTAGGGGAAAAACTCGAGTTTGATTTGAAACATTGAAATGAAGCCTGGATGGACTGACCTTCGTCAATTACTGCTTACCTTACGTCTTTTAAAGTCTTTTAAGACATGTTTTCGATCCTCGACCATAAAATAATGCATGTTTTTGCTTTTAGAATTTTTTCCATCCTCAGCAGCCTCATCCTGACTCTAATAACTCTGGGTTGGAGTAGATTACAGGATATATGAGTGAGTATTTTGGATTAATTCGCTACTTTTAAGGCTAATTCATCTCATTTGAGGGGTGTTAGAGTCTCTGGAGGAGTCGAGAACTTGTGGTTGTAAAATGTAAATCACCCCTGGAGTATTAAAAAAATATCTTTATATTAAAAAGACAAATCTGTACATTTGAATCTACACTTTTTACCAAACTCCTCCTACACAGAAGCTCGAAACTTCATAAAAATGGCCGTCAAAAAATTTAGAATAATTCGAGGATGGCTAATAGACGTTTTGTTCGAAAAGTTGACCTCCGATTGACCTGACCCAGGGTCACAAGGTCAAAAATTGACCAAAAATCGGAATAAAATTGAATCCGATCCGCGTGGACGAGGGCTTTTGAGTGGACTCCGGGACTCTTCCTCGCAAGCCCAATCCTTGACCTCTCCGGGGTCATCCGAAGAGATTTGGGGGCGGATTTGACCTCCATTCGATCAATTCTTGGACCTTTGTTCCATGTGGAAGTATATGATTCAAAAGCCCTTGATCCAGGGCGGGATTTAGTCTAATTAGGGCCCAGCCCAAAGGGATTTGGGCTTATTTCACTAGTATTATTGTAGTATATTGCTACCTACCAGTGCAGTATGTAAATTGCGCCTAGTAAAATATATTGAAGTGATTTACAATACATTTATTAGGGGTTCTCGATTGTGGTCAGCGTCAGATGCAAATAATGAGCCTGCGAAGAGATGGAAAGATCCAAGAATTATCTACATGTAAATTCTTATCACATCCAGATGCAAAATTGCCTTATATTCAATCTCTGGAAAGTTGAATAGTTCGAGTACACGCTGATTTGACCATTGTAAAAGCTCCTTTATTTGAAAAGGTGTACGATAGAATTAAATCCACATTTGTGTCTAGATCCTAAAGCTGAAAATAACGCCATTAATTAACATAGCAGATGCTGGATGAGAATGTTTTGACTCTGGAGACGACTGGAGAATGGTTAAATACAAAAAAAATGTCATTCGAGGAGAATGTTTGAGCCACTTTGGGCCATTCTTCCAAAGCTCGTTAATTTTTACGATCCATTTTTCATTCGTGGAAGCATTAAATTTAATTATCCAACTCTATCTCATTAGGATTTATGCAGAATTTGGCTCAAATTACAAATCTCATCATTATATATCAATGCTTAATTAATTATCAGGGCTGGAAATATGCCTGAAATCAAATCTAAACGTTAAAAACTCATGTTTTGAGATTATATATTGAAAACATTGGTTTAATCATGTGTTAATTAGGGTTTAAATACCATTCTGGAATGATCTGGATGCCTGAAATGATAATTGCGGTTCTCATACCCTATTTTTTAAATGTTTTACCATCTCTATTTGATTCTTCCGGCGTAAGGACAGGAGGACGCCAAACCTCACCATCAAATCCTGAAATATTGTACTACCATCAATGCGGAATGCGATGGGCATTGCAAAAAGCTTTACTTAAACAATCCGTAAATAAAAATGCCCAATTATTTGGCGAATATAAAGTCTAATTCCACTTTTATTCCATCCTTTCAGTAGGTATAATAGTAGTAGTACCTATCTATTTAGAGATTATAAATGTATTTTTTGTTTAAATTGCAATAAATAAAAATTTGATGACATGGCACATCTGCTCCCCTTTCCAGAATGATCCATTTTGGAACTTAATCAATTATATTTGCGCATTTATATTTAAATTTAAAAAATAACCAAATTTAAAGTCTTTATTAAAGTTCAAGATTTATTTTTAATTAAGAAATATGGACAAAAAGATATTTTTGTGGATAGGAATTCTAATTTTATTAGTCCAAGCACCTCCATCAGGTAATCAATCCAATTATAACTGTTAGAGACTAGGGAAAGTCAGTTTAATATAATATCATAATATGTATTACGGATTAATCATTAAATTCTTAAATATAATTTTTAGATTCTCAAAGTTTATTGGAGCTAATTGAAGAGATTCATGAAAAATATCAAAAATTCTCATATGCACCTGATCTGGGTATTTAAAAATATTATCTATTACATAAGTATGTATTATACTAGTACAAAGTATTAGTATACATTTAAATATCTAAAATACTCGTCTAATTGGACATTGAAAAAAAGATTATCCAGATGTACCAGATCCTGGATCACCGGATTATCAAGACTATTTAGAAAAAAACACTCATTTCTGCTACGATGATGAAGATGAATAATTTAACGTAGAATTAAATATTGTATTATTGTGTTGTAAACTTTATTTATCGACTCTTATACGAATACTTTAAATGATTTGAATTAATTAACATTTATAAATGATATAATACGAGTACTTATACATATAAAAAACATTTAGCTCCAATCCAATCAATCAATCAACATGCATCACTCACTCATTCAATCAAATCATTGTCGATTAATAATTAATAATTGTTGCAGAACTATGAATTAATACATTCTGCTATCCATTCCAGTCCATTTATTAAGTTTTCACCAGTTAGGGCACAACCTTTCATGCAAAAAAACAATTATTTTAATTAAATGTTCAAATTAACAAATAGTTTACGGTAACTTACATGGAATAATTTGGTATCGAGTACGGATTGACGTTAAATTGAGCTCTTTTGATATAATGGAAGGAGATAGGGATCTAGATTTTTTTAAAAGTTTAAAATATATAAAAATTAGGTTCATTTTTTGAAATTTTAATTTTTTAAAAATTCTAAAATACCCTTTGATATCCTGCTTATTAGCATATATAAGGATAGAGGCTGATTGAAGCTCCTCATGAGCGAGTATTTTGTCCAATTCACTTTTGACAATGGTTAGACGTTCGGAATCTAATTAGAAATAATGTAAAAATCCATATTAAATTGTTTTTAATAAAAAAGCTTCATTCCAGGAGCATCAACCACCCTCCACGTACCTGTAGAATCAATCACAAGGATGACAAACTCGACATTAACGAAATAAGTAGACCAGGAAGAACGAAGTGAAGTTTGTCCACCCAAATCCCACATTACAAACTGAAATTAAGTATTGTTAAAGCCCAAAAGGTCAAAATGTCTTCAAAAATACTTTTAAACAATTTAAATTACTTTAATATTCTTGTACTTGACCTCCTCCACATTGGAGCCGATGGTGGGGGATGTTTGAACCTGTTACAATTAATAAAATACAGATTTAATTAATTTTTGAACCTGATTTGAATTTTGAAATGAAAAAACTCTTTGAAACACCAACTTACAACTTCATTTGTCACGAATTTATATCTGAAATCAAATAAAATAATAAATAAACTGAATATTAGCTTAATTGGCAATCAAATGCACATTTAATTGACTTAATTGGGTAATTAAATTCTTACAAAATGGTTGATTTGCCGGCATTATCTGATTAGAAAAAATTACAAAAAGACAATACTTGAAAAATCACATTTTTTACATTATTTTGATCTTTATTTCATACCTAGACCAAGAATGACGATCTTGTGCTCTGAAAAAGTCAAAAAACAATTATTTTGAGATAATTACAACCACCTAATTAAATTAATTGAAAAAATGGGAATTTCTAAAATTCTAAAAAAATTGAAATATTGCAAAAAAAACCTATTTTTACAAAATCTCGTATAAAATAACAATTATAGGGTCTAGAAAAATGGTGGTGACATCAGGATGGAGGTCAGGTCACGGGGAATCACCTCTAATTAATCAAACTTACCTTTTTTGCCAAATAATGACCAAATTCTACTAAAAACGAGTCCCATTTCGAATTGTCACAAAATTTTTCATATTTTTTTGAAGGGCAATTCTCCTCCCGCCGCCGCATTTAAGTTAGCCCTAGCCTGGGCCATTTTGAGACAAATTTTTGCAAAATTCGGCCAAAAATTCGCAAAATTATGTCAAATAATTATGTAATTAATTAAATTAGATATTAATCTAATTAAGGGATGTCCACTGTCCACCTGTAATGTTTTGGAATTAATTAAAACATTAAAAAAGGGATTTTTGGAGGATCAACAAGTTTGAACGAGAATGGGGCTTTTTGACACGGAGGGTTGCCGGTGACGATACCATCGAGGTAGGCCACAACAAAGGTCCTCAAAAGGTTCTTCTCAACCTCATTAATCCTAAGATAAATGGGCTGTAGTTCTTCATGTTGTAAGGAAGGTCAAGGGGAAGATGGAGGAGGTCAAGGACAGCCTCCACCACCGGAAATTGATCCAATCTCGTCCAAAAAAGTATATTCCTGGTAAATATTTCATTTCTAATGTCATATTTCAGCTTAACCTAATTAAATGAAGCACCATTTATCATAATCATCGAAGGGATCTTCGAAGGGAGGCTCCACCAACAGCTAATTACCTCGTGGAGGATCGGAGGGATTCGGTGTTGGTCAAAGATGATAATCGTGGGGGTCAACTCGTGGTCAAAAATTGTGTCAATTTTAAATTATATGTCCTATCTGACCTCTCCTCCGTCACGATAGGTTTAAATTAAGTTTATATGAATATCTAATGCCTTTGAACTCTTGAAGAATGTATTTTTTTGATGGTAGATGACTGTTTTGGGTGCCTTATCGTCCTTGGACCGGTCAAGGGAAGGTAAAATGTCATAAAATTAAGTTTAAATTCTAATATAATTATTTAAAAATGCATAATTAGTGTTTATATGAGGGATTGTAAGGATATGACCATCGTGGTAGCAGCTAGCCAGTTGAGATTCCGTGATTGCGGTGACATCCGCATTTTTTCAGCTACGGATTCGGGTATTTTGAGCTCGGGGATTTTAATGGGCAATTAAAAATTGAATTTTGGAATTTACAGATCCTGTCATTGAGAATTCTCAGGTTTTTTAACACAATAAGGTCCCATTTCCGGTGAAATGACGAGTATTTTTGCTTAAATTTCAGAATATCTTTACAGCACCTTACTATCTCAATTACAATGGGATTCAAGGTTGATTTTTAGGATTTTTGGGATTTTTATTCAAATAATTTTAATGCTTTTTGAATTTCCAGATGATTTCCAGCGAGCTAATCTTGGCCGATTCTCTACCTCTTCAAATTGGTATAGGATATATGACTATACTCCTCCGGAGGACACGAGTGGTGGTGCAAACTGGACTATTTACACTGGAGAATTTTTACAAGCCATTCACCATCCTGATCCTGATCATGGGTAATTGCAAAGGGATTCTTGGATTTATAATGAATGATACTTTTTAATGGCTGCAGAATAAATATCAAGTCAAATCTGCTCAAAGAACCCTTTGTTCCGTTGACATCCCCACATGTCAAGGCTGAAGGTCAAGCCTCATTCTCATCAGCCTCAGAAATGTACGCATTCCTCGGGGAAAAGGTGACAAACCTTGATGAAATCATTTGATTTAAATGATAATTAAATTAAACCTTTAAAAAAGGGCAAGGATCTGGCGTTTTGCACGGAAAGGAAAGACCCTGTGACTGGGGAATATGCAATCTCAATTTCTTACGGATAAAAATATAAAAATTCTAAAAATTCTTTCAAAAACTTTTGCATTTCCAAACTAAATTTT
>JAAZTK010001069.1:0-15559 GCA_036507255.1 Megalothorax incertus
CCGAGCGGAAGGTCAAAAAAATTTCATAAAAACCGATTTTTCGAGGTCAATGACCCGGAATTTTCAAAAAAAGTTCTCTATACCATATGCTTATTTTGGCTATAGATCATCCCTAAGTAGTTAGTTTTGGACTTTTGAAAAGTGACCCGTTCGGACATTCTGGCCTAAGGAATATTTACTCATATACGTTATTATTTTGTAAATTATTTTAAATAAAATGATTCGACCTATTGGACAACTTGTGGATGGGACTGACCGTGTCATTGAACAACGACCTGGATTCCTCGAAAAAAAATCAAGTTTTGTTCAAACGGAAGATCGAGGAGGTAAGAAATAATTAAAATGTAAAATAAAAATCAAATTTTAAATTGAATCTAATTGTTTCCTAACAGAAACACTGGTATACTTTGTTCGTGCCAAGGTTTATGACATGTTTGACCTCGACGAGGATATCTCTCTGACACAAGACCACCGTGACCAATTAATTGAAAAGATGAGGAATGATGACATGGACCAGGATGGACTTGAGATTTTAAGAGCTGACCCTGACCTACCTATTCCAATGATTAGGGGATACCCTCTGGGGGATGGGGAGCACTACCTAGCACTGATGACAAGACACAATCGAGAGGATTTATCCATTTTTAATTGGGGGAAGCAAGTTCGGGGACAACAGGGTCAAGTCAAAGTGAAGAATCAGTACATTTGTACTGATCCAGGTAAGATTCTTATTAATTATTATTAATACTCTATGGTGCATATTACTGTTTAGCAAAGTTTCCTCGACTCTCTTATCTAAACGTATATGAAACTTGCTTTTTAGGATGTTTGAGTTTCTATAAAACTCAATTCAAGGACCAGCCCATCATGTGCATTGACCACGGGGCAAAAGAGATTGTCCTTATCTGGGAGGTTAGGGATATTAACAATGAAGAGGAGGCTGCCGTGGATGTAATTGCAGCCAAACTTACTATGCCCTTGTGGGAGGATCCAATTAAAGCGGCTCGGAAAATGGAGACGAAAATCAAAGCTTGTATGTCTCAGTATATTGCTTATTTTAAGAACCAACCAAATGCTGGCCGAGAAGAGTATGAACAAGAGAGACGTGCCCAAGGTCAAGAGGTCAACTACGAAGAGATTCCAGGCACTCGGATTACCTACCAAGAAGGGGTTGATGGGACTCGAGTAGAGAACCGTGTTCGAGCTCAAAGGATGATCAACACTATTCAGGTAAGAAATCTAAATCCTATATGTAATGTACTACATACATATATTATTGTATCAGTATATACGATACATATTAATTATTATTTTCAACTTTATTTTTTAGACTGGATATCTACTGGCCTCGCTCTTTGGAAGGGATTACTTCTGGGAGCACGATTTCCTTCCAATTAGACCAATTAGGAAGAAATTCGGCCTGTCCAAACTCAACCTCCAGCAACTTCGAGCTCATATTCAAGAGAAATATCATTTTGACCCAACTCTCAATCCTTCAAATGGCAATGTCAACTTGCCCCCCTGGATCTCGACTGTAGAAATCCCTGATGGTTAGCACTAAATTGACTAATTAGGATTAATCAATTTGCTAAATATCTTTTAAATTAAACTATAGTACCTCGAGTTTACATCAAAAGCAATCGAGTCGTGGCATATACTGGCTCTTCAATCCAGGACATTCTACTAGGAAGGCGAGACCGTGAACTTGATGCAATTTCTATTTGGCAAAGGGCAAACACCATAGATGGGATCCCTCCTCCAGTCCCACGAACAAGGAATTTGTTCTGGACAAGAACTGAGGCTGACGCCAGAAGACTTGAGCAATTGAATAACATTGTTTGGTATTTGGGATATCTGTTTGGGCTCCAGAACCCATTTACCCCGACCCGGCCCAATTATCTTATTCTAAACAGAGAGATTACTATCTCTCAGGATCAGAATGAACTTGTTCAGAATAGGGCTTTGATTAATGATTTGTTGGACATGCAATTTGACTACAGATTCTAATTTATATACATTGCTGTTTTACTCCTATCGTTATGTATTTATTAAAAGCTTCAATGTAAAAGATCAATACCAGTTCTTGAAGAGTTCTAAAAGTGGTCCTTCGTGCAATAAAGAATCCACCTGAGAAAGTGTTAATAAATATCCGTATTAAATATCAAACGCACTAATATTATGTTAGATTTCTTATATAAATATCCCTTACCATCATCTAATTGTCTGATCCTATAATGTTTAACTGTATCTCCATCTCGTACGGAGAGGGAATAATCATTTCTTCTTGATTCAGAATCACGGATCAGAAATGCGCCCTGTAAAAAAAATTAGGGGTGAATTTTTAATATCCTCCGATACAAGTGCGGTACTTTTTTGTTACAAAAAAGTAATATTAAAACAATGGAGCTTACATGTTCGTTCTCTGGAAGGAGAAGCTTCTTTTCAGCTTCTATTCTCTTAATCTTTCCAAAGTACCATCTACAAATTACAAGGGTTTATTAATGATCAACCTAATTCAAAATTTCGATTCTGGCTTACGGTTCAGCTTCAATGGATTTTAATTTGGCAACATAATTCGATGGGATATATCCCTCTTCACGAGTACTCTTCGACCTCGCAAACCACCAATCTCCTTGCGTGTCATTCAGAATCTCCAAATGCTCTCCTTTTCGAAAACTTAAATCCTCATCTGTTCTCGCATCATAATCATAAAGGGCGACAAAAATCCGAGCATTTCCAGCTGCAGCAGCTGTGGCATTATTCTATTTTAAAAAAGAAATTTGCAATTAGCTCATCAAATTCAGAAACGCTTTAAAAAATATTGGCATACTTTTACCGATACTTGAGAATTTTCATCAGGGAGTGGAGGAAGGTTTGTATTATTCCGGACATGATGTGGGTGGAGATGAGGGTTTGAGGCATGGGTCATAGGGTCAGTCGTAACAGAGCCATCATTAAGGCCAGCAAGGATCCCCCCGGAATTCGTCACTCCTCCGACATTTATAGAATTATCTAGCTTAGCTCCTCCAACTAATTCTCCATTTCCTCTTGAATGATTTGAACTAAGGCAGTTCCCCATATCGTTGATATCTTTTATGAACTAATTAGATACAAAAAATTTATCCCATCCTAATTGGGCTTGATGCAATGGTTGGAATTTTGAAATAAATTCAATCTAATTTTGAGAACTTTTATCACATACTTTACTTTTCTAAACCAAATTGCAAAAACAGACGCCAATTTCTACAGGCCAATAAATGGCAGTGTAAAATCTAATTGAATTAATGAGGAATCGACCTCAAAAACTAGTAATCAACACAATCGAGTTGTCCTTTGTCCTCAAACCATAATTCTAGTGAATCCACATTCCACGCCCCATGTAACTTTTCTCCTACTTAATTACAAACCGATATAAAATGTGCACACACTCACTCTTATTAATATTTCTATAAATTCTGGAGAGAAAGTCTCTCTCTATATACTATCTTTGGGTGAAATAGGAAATTAAAAGTTTGAGGATTAATCAGAGTAAAAAGTTACATAGTTGGGGACTTGAGAGCAAGTTGAGTGAGTGCAGTGCTAGGCCACTATCTCTCCTTCCTCTTACACACACAGCCAGTGCACAGAGAGAGAGGGAGAGAGATATGAAAAGGTACATTTAACAGTGCTGCTGAGAGAGAGGAGAGATATAGGGATAGGGAGAGATAGAGTAGGAGTTTTGAGTTAAGAGGAATCAAATGAGTCCAAGTACAAACTATCGTATTATGTAGCCGATATATCTATCTGATAGTAGTAGCTATATGTATAGTCAGAAGCAATGTTATTCAAGTAAAAGGGTTAGTTTTTGGTGGTGAATGCAGCTTCAAGCTTTAAAGCTTGAACAACAACCCAAGAAACTTGGAAGAACGGGACGGGGGGAGTCTCAAGTGAATTATATACAACAAATATACATTGCATATTCCAAATCAACCCTACAAATTTCAAATTCCCATTCCACTCATCAGATCCTGCATACTTTTCTCTCAATGCAATGCTGAATCCTAGTACAAAGAGAAGTAAAGCCAAAAAGAGAACCGTATCCCATTAGAAAAATGATTCAATGAAGAGGTCTCCGTCCCCTCTAATAATCTCAAGCCTCCGCGTACCCCCATTATACTATTTAATTTATCTCCTAATTTTATTATTCTCCTATCAATATCGGTCTATTATACTGTTATGGACTTGTTTCTATTACGGATATTCTTCAGCAGATGCGGTATCTTATCGTTGGCTTTTTAAATGAATGAATGAAATCATGATAAGCTTTTCGAATCTCTATCTCTAAAAATATCATTATTCATCAAAAAATCCCCAATTATTTCATTATTCTTGAGAAATGTTTTATTTTTTTTCATGATATTGATTAGCAAATTCCAGGCCCCTTAAATAACTAACGATGCTATATTGTAGACCAAATTCATTGTAAGAATTTGCTTTAAAAACTAAATATTTAGGACTTCACAAACCCCCTTTGGTAATTGCATAATTAATTACATATCAAAATATTATTACGTACACTAAAAAAGTGATGTGTGCAAAATTAATTAATTTGTATAAGTACCTACCTGCTTAATTAATAGGTATTTTAATTATTATTACACAATACAAACCCTTGGATCATTAAAATACAGTCTCCACCCCTATACGACCGTTACATTATAAGTATGGCGTACCTTTTGAATTATCAAACCATTATCTAAGGCCTAAGCTACTACAATAACTATACCTTTTACACATGAGCACTTTTAAATTAGGTGTTTAAATAACATTTGCAAAACTATTATCTACCTGTACTAAAATCATTGAATTCTTTATAAGAAATGGTAATAAAAAAATGAAAGACGAATATATACGTGAAAGGAGGAATACAGATATATTATAAAGACCATTAGGAAATTAAATTGAAAGTTACAACTAGACTGTATTTTTAAAAGTATACATAAATGCAAGTGGAGACAATTTTAAACAAAAATCTTTTCAATTGAAATAAATTAAAATACAATGATGGGGATTATGCGATGATTGATGAAAGGCTTTTTTTAAAAATAGGTATACTAAACTAATGTGCATCTTAAAAATTAACTGATTTGCAAAGAACGTTGTTCCATATCTAATCCATATCTAATCTGAAAAAGCTCAACTTGTCCCTGTAATAAACGCATAACTGCTGAACTTCATTTTTCAATAATCCCAGCTTCTTTCAATTTGTTTTGGAAAAACCTAATTTAAAAAAAAATAAATTTAAATACCCAATTATTTTAAAATAAATGGCTTTACCTTTCCAGGAGGTTGGCACATTTAAAGTACTCTGTTTCAGCGCTATTATAAGTCCGACAATTTGTAAAAATCCGTGTCATATCCGCAATGAAGAGCTTCTTTGTTATATAGTATCCCTTTTTAAGACGATCTCCAATCGACTTGAGATCCATTGGGAATAGAATGTGCTCGTAATAATCAGGGACTTCGTTCCGATCCACAGGTTTAACAAAAGGCCAGCTAGCATGATGGTTTCGTATCTGAAAAAAAACCCCAATTTCCAATTAAATATGGCTCTCAAATACACGTTAAAATATTCTTCAATATATTACCATATTTAATATTGATTTATAAACAACTGTGAGATTTGGTTCATCCTCCTTTTCATATTCGGGTTCTTGTACTTTAAACTTTTTGCAAATTACTGGACATCCTTCGATTGATTTTAATCGCTTATCCCTCCTTGGTGGTCCATTGTACTCCATGCTCTAATTGTTGAAGTTTATTTAAAATCCTATTGTAAATCAGAATCCCTTTAAATACCTTCATGTCCTCCAGCCTCCGCTGTATAATCTTTCCAAGAATCTCCTTCTGCTTCCGTACAGCCGTATTGAATTCAGTATTTTTGATTTTTGGGTTTAATTCACAGTGCATCAGTGAAGCCCCTTCATACTCTTTAATGAACCCTGTGTAAATCTCCTTATTGAAGGTAATGTCCATACTGAATCCTTGTTTTTTGAAATACCCTGAAAATAAATATGAAAAATTGGATAAAAGATGGAATTCTTTCGAATAAATAATCATATACCAATGGCAAACTCATCGGCGAATGTTAGGAAATGTAGAATCCCATGTTTAATATGATAATCCTTTAATTGGTTCATTAGATGAGTCCCATACCCCTTGACTTGTTCATTTGATGTCACAGCACAAAATACAAATCTCTGTAAAACCTTGTGTGGGAAACATTCGAAAGCAAATCCCTCCAATTGGACGACCCTCTTTAACCAGCGCTAGAGTTTTATGCTTTGGATCAAATACAAGACGAGTTATGTATTCTTTAGGCATCCTTGGGAGTTGATGAGCAAATACATTTTGTAGACCAATAAGCCATATCATAGTCTCTTTTGATACTGGTTGAGTAAGGGATGCTCCAAGTACATGGCAAGATATTATCTTACGCATTTCCTCCCGCCTTGCAGTCTCATCTCGTGTAGCCAAATCCTCAAATATTGCTTCAGTGTCTCCTTTAATTTTTGTAGCGGATACTTCACAACAAATCTCTTTTACAAGATTTATTGTAAAATCAGAAGTATCACCGAGCCCTGAAGATTCTTTGACATCTTCTCCAGGTTCAATTTTTATAGAGATTGATGAGGAAGAGGCAGCGGAGGATCGGGATGAAGTTGTAAGGTTATTCGCATCATTTTCAACTTTTATTTGCCGTCCGAAATGAGCAGGATGGATTTGTTTTACTTGTTGAGTTGGGATAAATGGAGGATATGATGGACGAAAGTTTGGGTCCCATATTGGACAGTTTGGAGTAAAAACTGCCTGTTCGACTTTATCCAAAAAGCTAAAAAATTTAAAAAAGCATATAAACATTCGAATTTAATTTTTGGAATGTAAATAAATCATTTCTACTCACTCGACTAGATGCTTGGAGTATAATTCACGCTTTACAGCGGGTATAAGATGGGATTCTCCAGAAAACTTTTGGATCAAATTCTGCTTAACATAGGGGATGACTTCCTTGAGGAAATATCGGCCGAAAATCAAGCACACTTCAAATTTTGGAAGGGATTCGCATATGAGAGGCATATGAGAAAGAATGAGCCATCTGGGAATTTAAAAAAAAAATGAATATTTCATCAAAACGTTTGTAATGAACGGTACCTTGTGTAAAGTGCTTTGTAAGCCTCGAAATGACCTACACCGGAGCGATAATTAGCGACTGATGGGGAATCCAGCTTCCACACGTTAATCGTATGGATGAGAATCCTCCCGAGATCAACCAGTGCATTCCAATCTTCTTGTTCGAGATGTTTATAACGAAAGAGGATGAGAGATTTAATTGCTTCACGAATATTTGGGGATTCAAAGGGTGGCTTCCCAGAGCCCTCCATAATCATGTTGTGCTGGAGCCGAGGAAGCTGCGATACTTTTACGAAGAAGACGGAATAGGTAATGATAGACGAATTTGGTCTCTGGGTCATCTGATACTGGATCCTTTTGAAGGAGAAGGAAGCAAGTCTCAAGGTCCACAAATGTCCCTAGCTGTTCATCCAATAAACTTTCTTTGAGCTTCAAAAGGTTGCTCACATGCTTCTCTGTAAATTAGAAAAAGGTCTATTAAAATTGATGTTAAATTAGCTTTTTAAATTTCTTACCACAAGTATGCGCACAATTCCGACATTTTTCATTGTAATTCACAACGGGAGGGAATTCGTCAGAATTGAGGTCAGAGGATGGTGGAAATATAAAGTTTTTGCCAACATCAAGGCTTTTAAACCCGCTACATTTGCAACCATCAGTCTAAAAATTAATTAAAAAAATATTAAATAAAGGCTTTACAAAAATGTTTTTTAAGGATTTACTTTGCAAGAAGAATGAGTGGCTAGCCGGCTAATTTTTTCCTCCTTTGAAAGCGACCTACAAACGTTAAATTAAATAAAACAATTACATTAATTAGGTTAATAAAATTATTACAAACCTCAATGAAATCTTTCGTTGATTAATCCGCTGAACATTCCAAATCTTTGATGGCGCATTAATACCGTGGTAGGTAAAGGGTCCATTGAGGTGGTTAATTTGAGAGGTAGCAAGGGTGGTTACAGGGGATACTCCAGTGTTTGGAGTCCTATTATAAACAGTTTAAATTTAAAATTAGCAAAACAATGAGTAATTCTATTGAAAACAAATACCCGCTGTTGTAATGTTGAGTTCCAGGCGACATATTTCGTCCGACTCCTCTTTTACTCATCACTTTCAACACTTTTGACCATGGTCAGTTCGACCAAAATGTCAACGAGTGACGAGGGGTGCTTCAAGTTCACTTTTAAATAAAAATTAATTAATTATTGAATTCAGTCTGATTTTTTTTGATATTATTTAACAGCTGCGAAGCGCAATTTTTAAATTCCAAACACTTTCTCCGGCCGGGACTTTCACATCAATGTCCACTCGTCAATTTTTAATTAATTTTGGCAGTTTTAAATGACCCAATTAACTCTTATTTAATATGAGTGAATAGCTCATTTAATTGGGCATCCTTTGGCATAATTTGGCTATAATACAATATAAGGAGCTGTCCATAATTTTAAAAAATTCACATTTGTTTTGATTTTTTGAGGCGACTTGAAAGTTTAATAAGTTCAAATCAATAGGACCCGGTGTCAATTGTAAAGCTGCCTTGTCCTCTTAAAAAGATGTCTCAAGCAATTAAGAATCAGAGCAATGCGGTAAGAATGACATGGCTTATTGACTTTGAAATAGTAATGTTTGATTTGTTTATGAATTTAATCTGACTTTCTCCCTATCTTTCACAGGGCAATCAACAAGTGCAAGTCACTGGAGACTGGGCTGCAGACTCGAAATTATCAGCTATTCATTACAAATATTGGGAGGATCCTTTCTTTCGGTTCTTCAATCTGACTGAACCTATCCCAAGAAGAACATCATTAATTTGCAGGTCTTAAATCTTAATCCATCCATTTCTATGAAATATCAGATAAACCTAACCAATGTGATCACTGGTTAATAATCATTTAATTTAATTTACAGAGGTTATGCTGTTCGTTTCGTTGTCTGTGATTATTTCTTGAGGAATATTCTTCGCAATATTGATGGTCCATTCCAGGTTAGTTTTTACTCAAACATCCTTCGCATTTTGATGTTGATTTTAATTCTTTCTCTTAAGATTGTCTCAATCGGCTGTGGAATGGACTCGCTTTACTTTCGTTTATTCCCAGAATTCGGGGATATGATTTCAGGTTTTTTTGAGCTTGATTTTGAAGATGTGATTGAAATGAAAAAGGGAATCATCGAGGGAAATTCTCTACTCTCCACAATGTCTCAAGATAAAATATTCTACGTGCCCGGTGACCTGAGGATGTTTTCTTTGGTTTATTTCAAGCTGAAAAACACTCCTTTTGACCCAAACCTCCCCACAATTTTCTATTCCGAATGCGTTGTAAACTACTTGACTTTCCAAGAGTAAGATTTAAATCATTTCATATTCAAGATCTAGTACCTATTTATCTACTAATATAATAAATCTTTTAGAAATCAAGCCATCTTGCAATGCATTGCCAAGAATGTTCCAAATTCTATATGGCTAGCATATGAACAATGCTCTCCTGAAGATTCTTTTGGTCAAATCATGACAAAACACTTTGAAAAGAATGGATTTCCACTACTGGCGATCCAAGACTGCCCTAATCCAGACTCTCAAGCTCAGCTTTTGATAAATGCCGTAAGTTTGCTGAAACTATTTATTTATTTTATTTTAAAACTGATTTTTCAAAAGGATTGGACTGAATCGAAGGTCTTCAATGTATGGGATTGCTTTGAAACAATATTTAAAGAGTCTGGAAATCAATCCCTCTTTCCTCAATTAAACACCGAGCAATTTGACGAGTACGAATCCCTATTGATAACCTGTCTTCACTATTCTGTCCGCCTTGGACTAAATGGATCACTCCTAGACTCTTCTGTTCACAAATTCATATCAAATTTTGCTCAAAAAATGCAAATCCATTGCCCATCTTCATCTATTCCACAAGAAATGCCGCTAAAGCAAACTATTTCAGATATACAAATATTCAAAAATCAAGAACAGCAATCTGGGCATACTACATTCTCCATAAATGGCTCAATTTTTACACTTGGAGGATTTGGGGGTAATTCACAAAGAATAAGTTCATTACAAGAATGGAGGTTGATTTCTGGAGCAGAGGAAAAGTCCCTTGAAGCTAAACCTATCTTAATAAATCCAAAATATTTTCAAAGAGTTTATCCCAAATGCGTTTATGTGCCAAAACATTCTTCCCTATTCTTATTTGGCGGAAGAAAATCCCCAAATCAACCTTCTGAAAACGGAATAGTATGCATACCCTATTCTGATGATTCATTTCAGCTTCCAAATGAAATAGAACTGTCTACTAGCCATATTAAAGGGGATGAGGGAGTATTCGATTTAATTCCAAGCTCAAGATGGAGGCATTCTTTGGATTATATTCAAGACGCCAATGGAAATGTCCATCTTATTCTATTTGGAGGGCTTAATGATAAAAACACTTTTGGAGATCTCTGGCTCTTTGACATCTCCAATAAAATATGGACTCCGAAAATCTTAAATTCAAAAGGCGATGAATCAAAAATATGTCCATCTCCACGCCATTCTCATTCAACAGCAATAGACCATGAGAGGCGAATACTTTACATAATTGGAGGAATGAGTTCAGATGGAGGAACCCTTTGCAAAGATGCATTTTGGTCCTATAATTTTGATGAGAATTTCTCGACTTTATCCCCATCCCTTTCACCTGTTTCCACAAGAGTTGGACATTCCTCAATCTACGTAAAAGAATCTAATCATTTGCTAATTATTGGAGGATATGGAGCCAATTCTTCTTATGATTTGAATCAATTCCTTTTAATAATCAATTTGGGAAATAATGAAATCCGTTCATATGATTTGGTAAGTTTTGATTCTGAGATAAAATAACAATTTATTAAATTTCATTTTAATTAAAATAGGATTTGAAACAATTATTTCTTCCATTTGGATTCTCTTGCCACTACAATTCGGATGATAAAAGGTTACTTGCATTTGGAGGGGGTGGGAGTTGTTTCTCATTTGGCACTCATTTAAATAAGATTGGGATATCTTTCAATGTTCCGCTCGATTGAAATTAATGTTTTCTTAAGCTCTAGTCTTGTTATATTTTATTTTTGAATAAAGACTCTTCCTGGACCTATTAAAAATAATGAATTAATTTTGAACATTTTTAGCTTCAAATTAAGTATATTTTAAACTCATTACTCATACCCAATCCTTTAGTAAATCAAAAGCTATTGCTCCTTTTGGTGGTATGATAAATTTCTCCTCCTCATTACTCACAATCAAAGAAATATCATCCGTAATCCGTTGGATAGCATCCTTCACTTCGTTCCGGGTGAACCAACGAGCACATTCCAATTCTCCCCTGTCAATATCCAATTTATCCGAGTCTGGCATTGCAACTGCAGTACACCCAAGCATTAGAGAATTCTGTGGAAGTGGCCAGGTTTGTGAATTAAAGTATTGAATTTGTTCAACGACTATCCCAGCTTCCTCTGCTATTTCTCTCCTAACTGACGACTCTAGAGATTCCCCCTATTTACGTACAATGCAATTAAGAATAGCTTAGATTTGAAATTGATGTACAAAAATTCTTACGGGTTCGCAAAACCCGGCTATGCAAGAATACATTCCTTTTGGATGTCTAGGCTGTCGTACAAGTAGAATCTTCTCTCCTAATTGGTCTGTCACTCGCACGATTGCAACCGGATGAGTAGGTGGATAAAAATTCTCCATTTTAGGCTTGCAGGGTTTTGAGCAAGAGAGTTGAGTTCCAGCTACATTTCTTTTTAAGGGGCTATATTGGACATATTACATATTATTTCAATTTATGAGCTATAAATAAAAGAAATTCTGAAATATACAGATATACCTGGTACATGATGGGCAAAACTTGAAGTTTTTATGCCAATTTAAAAGCGTGTATCCCTAAAGGTTGGCAAATCAAATAGATATGTAATTGACAGGATTCATTAGAGCTTCTCGTCACTCGACGGAACTTACGCGAGAGACTAGCTGTACTTGGCTAGTGGGCAATGTCATAATTGCTCTCCTCATGTCAAGAAATGTCCCATTATATTTTTTCTCAGTTGGCTCTTCATCTTGAGGATTGTCCAAAGATATAGCAAATAAAGCCCTCCGATCCACCCCCTCGTCAACGGAGACGAGAACGGAATTCTCCTTGAATTCCTTTGAGAGCGAGCTGGCTTCTAAATTGATTTAAAAAAGTGAAAGAATTTTTAGAAACATTTGAAAAAAAGAAGCTAAAATTGTTTGAAGAGTTTGGGGGAGGGAACAACAACAAAAGAAAGAAAGTAAATAAAAGTTTAATAAAAAGAGTTGAGAAGACTTTAAGTAATTTAAGAAGGGAGGGGGGAAATGAGAGAATACCTGAAGAAGTAGCCCAAACTATTGAGAGTTTGTCCGAGATTGAAGATAAGAGGGGACGAGTTCCTCTAGAGAATAGCATGTATGAAGCAGAGTCGAATGCACCCAAGCAAACCTCATCATTCTCCTTGAGCTGCTGCAAATATTTCGATTGAATTACGTAACGGGCCATCCTACTTAAACTCCAACTCATTTATAGTTCTTTGAATAGGTGTTTCAACTTTTTAAAGTCCTTTAAAATTCAATTGATTCTGCAATCTGTTGAACAAAGTAAAAAAACAAAATAAAACAGAATTCTTGACGGAAATTGAAATACTTTGAAACAAACGCAATGTCCCATAAATAACTAATATCTATCTTTTGAATTCTACATTTTACTTATTGATATCTAGAAATGAGATTTGTTCCAACGTTCCGAATTTGAGAGGAAAATAACACTCCTTTATTTGAACTTTTTAGTATTTACACAAATACACAATTTTATATTTTTATGCGATTTTATGGAAAGTCGATACTCTCAATCAAAGGGTAAAAAATGTTGAAGATTTGACCAGAGTCCAGATCTGGCTGCTTTATCCACTTTGTGAATGATTGTTTATCTCGTAGAATAAGGGGAGAAGTTTATCGTTGAAGAGTGGCGAGTGAATTCCATGAGAGATTGCTAAGATTTCCTTTGCTTCGATAATGTAACCTCTTGCCTCACTCTCCTTCTCCAAATACCAGGATAGTTTTGCCAGTTTTAATAAAAGGATTCCAAGGATTGGGTTCACACTGCTCAAGTACTTTCTATAATGCAATGAATAAAAATTTGAATATGAGTATTGCAGATTTTGATAAGCTTACCGGTGTCCTTTTAGCGTGTATGTTCCAAAAATGTACGCATCTTCCCATCTGAAATATTTCAATATGATTAGAATTCGAGTTGTATAATTTTGCATAGAGTAGAAATTACAATAGTACATATTTATTCTCACCTATTCATATCAATCGCAGCTTCAAATGCTAAGGTCAAACATTGATTTCGATTAGTTTAAAATGTTCATATAAAAATAAATATAAAATGTACCTGAACAGGACATGCTTGTTTGAAGCCAATGTGTCCTCGGGAATTTGAATTTCGATAAGAGAGATAAGCAGGTTTTGCACACATCCAAATCTATGAGATATGAGATATTAAATAGACATTAAGATTTCATTTTCAAAGCGTATTTATATTGTAAAGTGAACTTACATGCAGTTGTTCCCATTTCTTGTAATTTGACGGTACATAGATCCACAACTTCATCAATATTCTTCAAATACTCTTCATCAAAGGGTTTTTTACATTTTGTACATGCTTTTAAATTGTTAATGTTGAGCTAGATATTAAAATATCCAAATAATTTTTAGTTTTAAATTGAATGGGCAAGTAGGTAAACCAACCTCGAAATTACAATGTGGACAATGAATCTTAGCCATTTCTTCATCAAATGAGTCATCGGAACATCGGATGCATCCACAATCAAAGTAATATGCTCCCCTCAAGTCCGGAATTCGTACAAATGAAGGACGTAGTGTATCTTGATAGCTTATAGTTATTTTATCAATCTGAAATAATGGATTCATTTAAGTATATTCAATCAAGAATCAGAATCAAGTCAGTATATTCTTAAGAACTTACAGGAAAATTAGCAGGAATATCGACAAGATTTCGGATGTAAATGTTTGTGCTTTGAAATGTAGCGCAGGCCAATGGTTCTGAGAAAAGATATATCTCAAAATAGACACCATTTGGAACTTTGGAATATAATTATTAATTACCACAAGAGTGATCAAAGATTGAAGCACCCAAATAAAGTCCAGTCCCAATCGGAGCCATCTCATCATCCAGAATATTAAAAGTATTCACAAATATCCTTCCACAGAGTCCAATAAGTTCAGATTCATTCGGCATAACAATTTGCGGATGATTCTTCGGATTTTGATAGCTTAAAATTGACTCTATAACCTTCCCCATTGTGTATATTTGTTCCATCCTCCATTTGTCGTTCTTTACATCCGTATAATCTAATAAGGATTTAAATATGGAGTTAAATGAAAATTATAGATGTGCTTTCTACTAAGTATTTGATAACTTACGAGACATGAGATCTTTGAATCTTCTTCGAATCTTAATATTTACAGTATCAAAGTAATCTCCGGGGGACTGTAATGTAACCCAAATTAAATATGCATCTTCAATTGACATTGTGAAATTAAATTTTATAATACCTGCAATTTGATAATGATCCGGAGGAGGAGTCTACTGAAAGAGTTTGGAATTTGACATCGATTCTTGATGGCATTGCACTCAAATCTGTTTAATATATAATAGAGAATTTAATTCCAAGTAATCTCAACAATGCAATGATTGAATATCTTACTTGTGGCCTTCATTCCATCCATTCTTCTGACAAATTCGATCTAAAATTAAAGGAAAAAACAATTAAAACACATGGCATAAATTAATTATTTTTAATGTCTGTATAATCAGAGTCTTACCACAATATTTGACAAGTTTGCATCCTCCACATCTTGAGATTTCTCTGAAATTGCAAAAAAGCACATTAAAAACAAACTTCCCAAGATTTTTCAAATTTTATACAATTGACCTACCCAGATGACCCTGTAGAGAAGCAGAAATCACACCGGATGTCCTTATATTTGGGCAATAGAGCAAATGCGAATGGTTTGCAGGTAAGTAGAACAGATCCAGCTTTAATTACATCCTCTTTGTTTGGAGACGCGTATTTTTTGAGAATATTATTGAGACTCATGATCTCCTCTAGAGTTCATCTACTTAAATGACCGGGTATTGTGGTAAGTGACGTGTGGTGGTACATTGTAAAAAAGCAGACGAATCAACCTTGAGGAGTATAACTTGTTATGCAATTTACAGATCTCTAGCAGTCTGCATTGGCCCTAGCTAAACTTATATAATTTTTGCCGAGTTAATTTTGGCACACGGATAAAAATAACTTTTTGGGACACTTGCCGACTCCTCGAACAAAGTCT
>JAAZTK010001070.1:0-15546 GCA_036507255.1 Megalothorax incertus
AATCATAGTATCCTTAAATGGCTTAAAATCATATTCCAAGTCCATTCATCCTACCTAATGTGCTCTCCTTCAAGCGAGGAAATTCTCAGCCCTTTTATGTCACTCCTACGTACTCGGGAAGTTCTATACCCTCAAATGTGTCAACTTCGAGGTAAATTGGAACTGATTAAAGGGCATATCGAGGCCAAGAAATTCAAAGAGGAACCATTGAATGATGCTCTACTTGTATTTAACGATGGTAAGACCGCTTGAACTTACCAAAAAATGCTTAAAACTACCCTAATTTTAATTTATTTAGATTCTTCAGAGGGTGAGGACGAAGAAGCGCTTATCCATTCAGAATCTGAGGGATTTATAACTTCTGATGAAGACTTGGGTGTTGAAGACTCTGATGGGGAGGATAAGAATGATTCAGAGAGCGGTGGTTCCAAGCATTCAAGTTCAGAATCTGATGATGAAGGAAAAGAAAATAATATGACTGTAGACCATGAAATGGTTCTAACAGAATCGGATTCAGATGATGATGGAGGAGAGAATGAGAAGGCAGAATTATTGAACTCTTTGAAAAAATCTAGAAAAATTACAGATATTTAAAAATACTTTATTAAAACTTTTTGGAAATCTTGAAATACATTTTTGACAATTCATTTTCACTCTGTACATTTTGACTTTTGTTGAAAAAAAGCTTATTTTGTTGAGAATTAAAATTATGTTTTTAGACCTTTAATTTATCCGTAAAGAATTAAGAAACTTTATTAAATTACGTAAATTATTTTTAAATTGAATGAGGAAATACGAACAAGGCTTATAGATAGGTGCATATTCGAAATTATGAAGAATCCGAAAGCGTTACAAAGGTAGGGAGTCATATTTTAATAATTTAATTAGATTTTTCATTCATAACCGTAAACATTGATGAGATTTTGCGATTTTTCCCATCATCGACCACTTGTTTCTTTTTCCTACCCCTTTTTCCATCATGCTCCTGGCCATTAGCAGTAGCTGAACTCTCTCCATTCTCCTCCCCATTGGCATTCTTCTTCTTGCTGTCGTCACCACTCTTTTGCCGCTTCTTGGGTTTCTTCTTAGCCTTCAAATCCTTTGGATTAAACTCCAATTCATTACTCTTTAGAGCTGGTTTACTCCAAGCGTCAATAACAGCAAGACCCTTCCCAGCTTCATCCTCCTTCTCTTTTTCCGTCTGTACTTTGAAAGGGTTCCCTTTTTTCTGGATCCCTGCAGGGCTGATGAGAGAAGCTATTTCTTCCCGTTGTTTATCCATAATTGCATTTCCTAAAAAGAAAAATAATGGCGTTTGCAATTGCCATAAAATATCAGAATAAATCTCATATATCTTACTGGGTAAAATGCCAAGATCTGATCTAGGCTTCTTAGCTCTAGGTTCTTCTCCATCATTACTAGAATTGTCAAAGGCTCGCTTATAATCATCGTCAATCTCACTGGATGGACGGAGAGATCGCTTCGTGGTAATAATTTGAATCGGTGTTCGATTGGTAGTCTCAAAATCATCCATAATCATCCATTCCGTTCTTCTTCATCATCCTCCTCCTCCAATTTATTCCTTGCCATTTGAATGAGTCGCTCTGCAAGTGAATTGTGATCCATCTTGGTTGCATATTTGATACAGAGTTGCATTGAATGCGAGTCTGGCATTAGGGTCACGTAATCAGATGCACGGAAATCTCGATTTGTTTTCACGCAAAGCTAAAATAAGTTTTTTAGAGATTGTGATTTTATATTAGAGTTAAATAAGCTTACAGCTAGGAGCTTGATAAGAGATTGTTTGATGTTAGACTCTGCTTTAGTCTTGAATTCTTCAGATTCATAACCTTTGACGTCAATCTTTTTCGAAATAAAATTGAGAAGGAAAGAACGAAGGAGTAGATCTTCCATTTCACTCTTCTCGGTTTCATTTTCACAAAGCGGGATCTAAAAGTAAATGTTTAAATTAATTTAAAGCTTCTTTCGTTAAAAAATGCACCCACCTTCATGTCAATAATCATAATATTGGGTCGAGGAAGAGTTGGAGGATACTTTGCATTTCTGCATTTGACAGCCCTAATCTGCTGCTCAGTCTCACTAGCCCCAACCACCCAGAAATGATCATTTGGGCCGGTTAGAAGCTCTTTAAAATTAAAAATTGGGATCCAAGTCCTTCCGTTGAGCATTCGAAAGCATTCTCCAGAGTCATTATATATCGGGGAACCTTCTTCGGTGAATCCGATCCAAGTTAGCTCGGATTTTGGGCTTAGAGGAAGACAAGCATCCGTAATAAGTGCAGTCATCTTTATCCCCTTTACTTTAAAGATGGAATAGCATAGGCTTTGATTCTGATTTACTCCTAAATTCCAAGTACAAATAATTTAAGATACCTATTTGATTTAAATCCTAACTATAATAGAAATCTCACCAATGCCAAAATGAAATGTAACAAAAAGTAGATCGTCATTCCCTGCAACAGCTACTATTTGTCCAGGCATATCATACACAAGCTTTTGAGCTCCTCCGAGCGAATACAATCGAATTCGATTTATATCTGTAGCTACTCCAATCCAGCCTTTCCCCAGAGCGATCCCAACTACATTCTCATCTTCTGGCATATCTGAAGTCCATTCCTTGCTTGCATCCCATGTGGAGAAATGCAAACAAAAGACTTTAACTCGGATGCTCATCAGTTCTTGGACATCCAAGGGTCACAACCTCCGTGGATAAGTTAGCAATGGAGAAATCAAAGTGGTTCGTCAAATGTATGGAAGAATGGAAGGAAGTCTCGTGGAATTCAACGTCAATAGATTCCATATCCTCTTCCGTGTGGCTTCGGATAATTCCGATATTATTCCACATCTAGAAAGGAGTTTTTATTGCATTTTCATTAAAAAATTAAGTTTCAAAATACCATAAAACGATGCTCCAAATGAACAGGGGAGGATCCAGGTTGAAAGGGAGGCTGTTGTGGAGTGAATGGGTTGACAATCTTTTGAACCACCACTTGCTGCCTCTGCCTACTATGCCTTCCGCTGCCTACGCTCTCATTATCGCTAACATCCCCCTTTAACCCCTTCTTTGCCCTCTCAACTCCGACATATTCATCTGAGAATTAGATAATTTTGAGAATAATATTTTTAATAAGAATTAACGCACCTTCAATATATCCTGCATCCGCTTTGATCTTTGAGATGGATATCTCATTGTCATTGCTCTCGTCATCGAAAAAGAGGTCATCATTCCCATCATTAAATGGATCATCCTCATCTTGATCTCCATTCTCTTTCGCCGCAGACTCTTTGCTCTCTTTATCGCCATCCAGATTGGAAGAGGCTCCATTTGTGAGAAAGTTTGAATAAGCAACGAGCTTTCCCGTGAAATCTACAGCATAAAATTCTCCAAGAACCGAAGAAATCTTTAATCCACAGATCCCATTCTCCTCAGTCTTTTCAAATAGCTTTTCAGCAGTTTCAAAATTCCACAAAGCAAGCCCCCCTTCAGATCCTCCAACTCCTAGAAATTTCCCATCTTTTGAGAATGAGCAAATCGATACCATCTGCAAATACAATTGGACAATTAGATGAGCCCTATATGATTTATGGTAAATCATTTACCTTTGTAAATACTCTGCTTTTATATGTAGAAACTTCTTCCCAGCTATCCCTTCCATAAGTAACAAGCTTGTCTTTATGGGGGATCCCTATCACTGACCCAGAAGGGCTCCAAGAAATTCGGCAAAGGCTTTGAGATTGAGATATATCGTTAGAGCTCGGGAAAACATTGGTCCAGCTGTGTCGAAGACGAGGAGACTCATCCACTGGCCAAATACAAACTTTCCCATCGCATCCAGATGAAGTAAAATAATTCCCTTGAGGGTCAAAGGCCACTGAAAGAACTGGAGCAGTATGAGCATTAATCGTAGTTGGTTGAATATTATTGTCGTCCAATCTAATCAGCTTTATGGTCATATCCCTATGATAAATGAATAAATTAATGCTTAAAAATATAATTCTACTCATAATTAGGAACTCACGCTGAGCCGGCCACCAAATATTTTCCATCTTGCGAAACATCCAAATGATTGACACAAGATGTGAATTTCGCTTTAACCCCTAGATTCCTTCCGTCAGGGACACGATAAGCCTCGACGGTATTGTTCTCTGTCCCTACGTAGATCCGATCCCCATGCGATTTAAGGCAAAGGCAAGTGTCAGAGGCTGAAAATGTGACAGGGTCCAGGTCATCGTGGCTTTTTAGCACTCGAATATCTCCCTCTGATCCACAAGTGTAGATGAATCTAAGATTTAATTAAAAGTAATTAATTAATTAATTGCAAGCATAATAATTTTAATTCAATTTGCATGAGATTATAAAAGATCCTGATGTGAAATTGACTTACTTTTCATCATCAGAAAGCGCAATGTCTGTAATCCCCTCAGAATGTACAAGCCGATCATCCCTCTTCAGTGACATGGTCAACTAATTAAAAAGATGATAATTGACCTAATTCTAGGCAGAGTTTTGGTCACTTTAGAGGAGGTCACCGAACACAAAATAACTCGCGCTATTTTTCCCCGCTCTATGTCTTCGCATTTAGCGTTCCTTGCCGGTTAGAGTTTTTGAATTGTTGTGAATTGTCAACAAAAATTGGAGCCACTAAAAATAAATTTTTAATTGCCATTAATTAAGGTGAATTGGTAATAAATTAACTGCAGGTTGATGGCAGAGGCGGACTCGACAGGGAATGACTCGAACGAAGGCCCTCTGAATTTGAAGCGGAAGTCAAGAGCAAGCGAGGACGAGGAGGAAAACAACCGAGAACGCAAAGAATTCAGGTTGGACTCGTCAGTTGAAGGATTGGAAGGTAGGATTGAACCTTTAATTAATTTTGGCATGTTTGATTGAGCTTTAATTATTATTTTTTAATTGCACAGATTTTGCCGGATTTCAAGTGTCAAGAGTTCTGACCAATAGTCCGGATTTCAAGAGGATTGTGGTTCAAGGTGTACTTAATGGGCAGTCTGCGATTGCAATTCTAGACAAGAAGCCTTTCCCCGAGGATATTGGAGATTTATTTACATCCAGAAATCGGCTCCGGCATACTTTCCAAAATGATATTTATGGAAGTTACGATTGTCTTCCTATGAATGAATTTGCTGGTACTTTTCATTTTGTATAAATTTAAGTTTTAACCCTAATATTTTTAATCTTGCTAATTTTAACTCTTCATAAAACAGAGATCAAAACAACGCTAATCTATCCAGCCACACAAAAGCATATTGACAAATACGTGTATCAGCCTATTCATCTTGTTGACGAGACAGCAGACCTATATCAAAGTGTCACACTTCCCTATCTTACGTCCAGTCAATTTAACATCCAGGTATTAAATCTATTTATATTTTATTATCGTAGAATCAAGTGGCCTTACTTTCATTTTTTAATTTCCTGAATCTTTCAGTGGGTATTTAACATCCTCGAGCATAAAAAGGAAACGGAGCGGATTGTATTTGAAGACCCCAACCCGGAGACTGGGTTCATTTTGCTCCCGGATTTAAAGTGGGACGGAGTAGCTCTTGAAAATCTCTACCTCGTGGCTATTGTACACAAGAAGGGTATCAAATCCCTTCGAGATCTAAACGAGACTCATCTGCCTCTATTGGAAAATATCCTGAATTCGGGATCTGTAAGTTTTAGTTCTTATCTCTGCATCTAATTGAATTATTTTTCCCACAGAGAGCTATTGAGGATAAATACGGGCTAAAAAGGAGTCAACTTCGGATCTACATTCATTACCAGCCAAGCTACTACCATTTGCATATTCATTTCACATCCCTTCGTTTCAACGCTCCAGGTATAGGACTATTTCAGCTTGTAATATTTAAATTAGTAACTAATTTGTGATTTAAATCTTTAGGAATCTTTGCGGAAAAATCTCACATTCTTCAATCTGTGATTGGAAATATCCGACAAAAGAACTCTTTCTATCAAGAAGCGACCCTCCCCTTTGTTATAAAGCAATTTGAGCCACTCTACGAGAAACTCGTTGAAAATGGTTACGTCTTCTAATGATCCCAGTAATTTAATTCAATTTTCAGCCGAGTATTTGCCTAAACTCTCTGTTTTGAATCTGTACATAATTATTCCTAATTCTGGAGACTTGGCTATTACTGTAAAGTCCAACTATATTTCATTTCCGGGTTTAAAAACTGATTTAGTATTTAATGGTGTAAATTTTATAGACAACGAACTCATACGTCCATTTAAGACTTCCCCACTCAATAATTTAGCTCATTTTAGAATAATTACAAAACCCAGATCAACTGGTTCATCTCAAACTGAACTTTTAAACTCTTTTCAAAAGGATAGCCAAGAAATTGAAGTGAATCTGAACAAAAGTGCTTCAAATAGAGTTAAATTGCTTGAGAATACATTTTATTCAATAGTATGTAGGGTTTGCAAAGGGGATTTAAGGAAGAATATTGTGTTTAACAAGGTTCGACAGCTTCCGCATTCAGATTGGATGGAAAAGACGAGTGAATGGTATTGTCATCCTCCTGGAGAGAGCCATGGGGCTTGCAGCAATGAAGATAAATTAAAAGAAAGCATGAAATCAATGCAAATCTCCGAGAAAAGAACCATTATTGAAATGCTAAAGGCTCCAAGCTTGGGAGATTGCTTTTATGGGCCAGCATTCTGGAGAATTTCCCCAAAGACCTGTCAAACCATTGCAAATCCATCGGAATCAAATCCAACTTTCACGAAAGCTGAATGCTCCCATTGCAAAAATGAAATTGGTCTATTTCCGAATCAAGATTCTCTCATTCTTTGGGATTTTGGAATTATTTGGAGAGAAAATGGTCTTGAGAATGGAGAAATTAGAGCTACTTGTGAAGAATCCGCTAAATCTGATTTCAAAAGGGTCATTTTTGATAGTTTGAAAGAGAATTTACAAAATCTTACTTGCAAATTAATAGTACAATCTTCCAGCTCGGATTCTTTACTTTTTCTTTGGAATATTGACAAAAATCTCTCAATTTTTAGAGGCACAATTGAGAAAAGTGAACCAGAAATGAATGTCCTCATATTAGAGCCTTCTAAAGCTTGTAAATTCCTCTTTTCCCACAAAAAAGCAATAGATCCGAATAGCAAGGTTATGAATGAATCTGAAATTGATGATAAAATTGTAATCCCTGAAAAAGTTTTACAAGAAGGCCTGAATGAACTGCAAGATTCTTCCAAGTTTTACATTTCAGAG
Organism: Megalothorax incertus; assembly: GCA_036507255.1. Taxonomy (NCBI): domain Eukaryota; kingdom Metazoa; phylum Arthropoda; class Collembola; order Neelipleona; family Neelidae; genus Megalothorax; species Megalothorax incertus. The sequence goes on from JAAZTK010001070.1 coordinate 7,265, forward strand.
GATGAACAAGCCTTAATTTGCGGATATTTGCCATACTTTTAATTTGTTTGTGCAAAATTCTTATCTAAGGCACGTACTAGGTATATCAGTATGTAAATGTATAATATTATGTGCTGTGTATTTTTAAAATTAAAATGACAAAGGTTGTTTCATATGTTTTAATTAAGTACAATGTAATATATATTTCTTTATTTTCTGGTTAATTTTTTCACTAAAACATTTGTATATCCGTATCTAGATATAATTAAAATCTCTGTGTGTATAAAGATTTAGGATAAAATATTTAACATTGGTAAAAATATGGAACATGCAAATATTTGTTTATATTAATAATTAATTAAAAGTAAAAGGCACAAGATCATTCAATAAAATAACTTTAATTACCTAGTATATATAAATAAAATGTGGAAATGTTTAGTAAAATATTTTGGAATTCATTTTTTGGCCAAGAGATATGTTATGTCGGGACTCGGGACCTCTTTAAAAGTTTAAACTATTTCCCAATCACAGTCTTCTTCATCCAATTTCCTTTTGGGGCACTCGTTTCCAAATCTTAACATCCTTTGAGCTAACTTATTTAGATAGCCATTGCCATCAAGGCACCACAAGTCATCACTTACAGAAGCTTTATTTTTAAATGTATTAATTTCAATTTTTAAAAAAATATTCAAAAATAAAAACATACCAGTAATGACGGTAGCAGAGCCAAATATCTTTTTCCAATGATCTCCAGCAGGATTCATTTCAGAGATCCCATATCTTCGGAATATCTCTCCCTTTGGCCCAAGAATGTACAGAGCTTTATCGCTACAAAAAAATTTTTAAATCGAGATAACGAGATTCATTAAATTCTTACCTAATGGTTAACTTTGTAGCCTCAATCCCTGAAATTTTTAACCAACTTGTTCCAATTGGTAATTCAGGGAATATTCCTTCTCTTAAATATACATTCCTAGCGTTGTCCAATGCGAATACCATATGCCTAAAGGTTCCAACATGGACCTACCAATTCGTAAAGTATAAAATTTGAAATACCTTTTCTTAAAATGGTTATGAACCTTTGTGAAAAAAATATTATTGGGATCTTCGACGGGGAACCAAGCTGGATGGGAATCAGTGGGGCCAGTGGGTTCTAGTAGACCTACTCGCATGTAAATCTTTCCTTCATTGTCGCAAGCCCAAGCTATTTCCGATCCGCAAGTTATATGCACCAAATGGACTTTATCTAATCGTGAAATCAATTTCAAAATTACTTAATATAAAGAATAAAACGCAATTCCTTTACCAATGTGAGATGTGTCAATCCTTCCCCAATCAATTCCCAATGGATTTCTACAATTCATATTCCGCCGAGCAAATATTTGACCTTTGCTATTCAATATCCAAAGTGTTTCAGGAGCAGCGGAGATTGAGACAATTGGTTCGGTACATGGAAGTTCAAGGGTCTAAAGTAAACAGTCATTGGATTATTTCGTTTTGTACGAGATAGGAATCAATTCAAATACCAACCTGAATCTTCCCCCCAGAAGGTCCACAAAAACAAAGCTTTCCTTTTGGATTCAAAAGCCAAATGTATCCAAAAGTTTGGTAAATACTCTCTCCAAAGACATTTCTCCAAGTTAAACTACTTCCTCCCTCAAAGAGAATCCTATCCCATCGAAATCCTACAATTTAACAAATCAATTAATAAACTAATCTCAAGCCTCTCCAATTAAATAATACTTAAACCATAAACTATCTCACTCACCGATAACACATTTCTTATTAATCTGAATAGAAGTAGACCCAGGGAAAGTAAACATTATAAGATTGTCGGAACCCGCAAGGATCGGGCCTTTATTTAAATGAAGCATTGTCATCAGCTTTTCTGGAACAGGTTTTAAAGTTTGAGTAATTTTAAATGTCCAATTCTTTGGACTCCCAGCAGTAGGAGGAGAGCCCCCACCCCCAAATTGACTCGTAATCAGCTCACTGAGGGAAACTGTCCATATATTATCAGTAGAACAGCGGTTCCCATCCCAGAACTGCAACATATTATACGCTGGTATTTCTAGAACGTAGAGATGATTGGAAGAGTCAAATATCCAGAGAGAATTGCAAGGGCCCAGGCAGATGCCGCTTACAACTACTGATGGCTCAATTTCAGCTGAAATGAATAGCTCCTCCCATTCTAGAGTCTCAGATAGGGGTTTCCTATAAGCGTAGAATACTTTCCCATCAACGCTGAGACCGAAAGTGTATTTATTCAGTATAGAAATGGATTTGAAAGCTCTTGGGGTATGCATAGGTTCAAATTCAGGTGAATTTGGTGTATGGGTCATCTTGAGCTTCCCATCTGTCAATATAATAATCCCTAGATTGATTTCAACAGCACAATATGCCACATTTTCATGCAGAGGAATCCAAGTTTGAAGTTTGGGTTGAATATTCGTACTAAAAGGACCTTGCCGAGAAGGAGATAAGAGTTTGTATAGAGTCCCATTCTCAATCCTCCATACTACAGATCCATCCGAAGCTAGAGCAATCCCATTTGCTTTGAAATCTGCTTTAATCCAATGCAGACTGGGTTTTTCAACCCCAATCTCAGAGCTATATACGCCCCCCTTTGAATCCACGCAAAGGATATAAGATGAACAGCTTGCAATTTGAACCACAGAACAAGGAAGTTTATATTCAAGCCAATTATCTTTCCCAACAATTTTTGCATCCACTTCCATATCAAGAATTGCTGTATTTACCTCGACATTGAATGGATCCATCTCCTCTTCACCCCTCTTTTCAATCTCATCAATATTTTCAAGAAGACTTTTAGTTTCCGCAGTCTGGCTACTTCCAGAAGGTGGGCCAAAACTTAGGTTTGATCGAAGAGATTTATTGGAAAAAGATCCCGAAGAATTAGATTGATCTGAACCTTTGTTCTGTTTCAGGAGTTCATCAATTTGATCTAGCATTAGGTTCTCTTCCGCAGATGGAAGCCTTCCTTCAATCTCTTTTGAAGAACTCGCAGAAAGGGTTGAATCAGACCATTCTTTTAAATCTACGGATGCCATATTAATTATCCTCAATTCTTCCGAAGATTCCAAATCATTCTCAAACTTTTCATTTGTGAGGGTTAATAAACTGGCACTCTTATCAGTGCCATCAGACAATACAGATCCTACTCCTCCACCAGCCTGGGTATCCTTTGGGAAAGACTTGGAATTTAGGATGACGCTTTTTGAAGACTCGGGTAGTAGTTCAGACCAATTAAGTTTGTGTGCAAGCATCTCTTCTTTAGATTCAACGTCTTCCCTTGTAGTATTTTGTTCATAGAATATCCTTACATTCTCTAAATTTGTTAAATGGTTATCTGAGGCGGATGAAGCTCCATTTGAAGCTTCCCCTGAAGTGGAGGCAGACCTATTAGATTGGATAGACTCGAGTGAGGACTTTCTTTGAATTGGAATGGCGGGTTGTACGGGATGTGGAGAATTTTCGGTAGTCTCCTCGCGTTCAGAATTAGTACTAAAGCTACTAACACTTATTGAATCTGAAAGTACTTCATTAGCAGCCTCTCCAATTGGAATGGCAATAGGTAGTGGAAGTATTGGCTTCCCAGGTTGCATTTTACTCGTAGATTTTATTCCTTTTTTCTTTGACTTTGACTTCCTCTCGCTAATGCAAACTACATTCTCAAATGAGAGTTTTGAGATATCTGCAAATTTATCAATAGGCGGAGGTGGTGGTGGAGGAGGAATAAAAGGGGACTCTACGGAGAATTCTTCATTCATTTCATCACTGGTGCTATGATAATTATCTGTAGGAATCCCTTCCTCTACATCCTCTGTAGGTTCGATAACATTTTTAATTGTACTCAAAAGGTTTGAGGATTTAAAATTTTCTGTAGTTTTTTTAAATTTGGAGCTCCATTGAGCTAGCGAATCTTTTGGCAAGAATTCATTGAAGGAAGCAGTCATAAGGTCTTGAAATTGGCGCTGGTTTGAGGGCTTTTTGGAATAATGAGGAGAAGGGGGAATGAAATCCTCATTAATGTTACTTATCCTGACAATAGATCGATCAGACTCTAGTACAAATATTTCATTACGGTACACGGAGAGGGAATGGATTGACTTTAACTCTCCACAACTTCCGAGGACACGGACTTGGATTGGGTCAATGATGTAGAGGACATCTTTTACACAAGTCACAAGATATCGGTTCATAAAATTGTAAAGTGTTCCGAATTGAAGATCGGCGGGTGTAAGCTTTTGCTTGACTGACGTTGGGTTAATCACAGGAATTTCAGTTTCAGGGTTGGCCATTAAATCCTAGAAAGTAAATTAATAATGTTAAATTATGCCAAATGATGTGTTTTAGTTTGAGCTAACTTTAAAAATAATCGTTTGCTCAACAGCTCCTTCCAAGTTTGCAATCCAAAGTCTATAGGATTTTTAATTGGCCATTGTTTATTTAATTTTCAAAAATATAAACAATACCTACCTTAAGCCTGGCCTAGCTGTATAGATTTTGTGATTCTTCTTCCAAAGGCCTGGCTCAAAAACTGCACCAAAATGTCCAAGCCTGAAATAGCATTAGTAAAGTATTAAAGTAGTATCTCTTGGTTCAAATGGAAAATTGGATTGTAATTCTTTGTACGTTTTTCTTTCCTGTGTTCCGATTTTGTGAATTTGCTTGTCTTCCGTTGAATAGATGATTGAGCGAAAGGTTGAAGAGATTAGAAGTTGTAAATGAGAGTAGCTTAACTGGACAATATTATACTTTTCATCAAGGAGTATGTACGAACGACAAATAACCTAAAATTCATTGAATTATTCAAAATTAAGATACTGAATATCCCAATGGGCACTTTTAACTTACCACATCATAATCAATCTCAGTTAACACAACTGCACCACATCTCTGAATTAAAGGCAATTAAATTAAATGTCCAACAATTTAACAAGATCTCACATCTCCACTAAAGAGCTTCATTCCATTTGTACTCCACTCAAGAGTTGATATCACAGTAGTATGTAGCCCTTTAATATCAAAGCGTTGAATCTAAATGAACAAAAAATGATATAATATTAATATTGTAATTATCACTTATCACTTATCAGGTATTTAAAATGAATTTTATATCCCACTTTTACCTGCTTTTTCTTAGGATTTGCAGCATCTTCAGAGAGCATAGCTTGATGAATCTTATTGTCATGTTCTTTAGGGATTTGGAAAACCACAATATATCCAGCAATATTTCCAGCCGCAAGCATTAGATCTTCAGAAGATACGAGTTTAACACAAGTTATAGGACTCGTGCTCACCTAAAGAGATTTAAAGCTTTTTTTATACCCTGAATCAATTACACTTATCAAATCCAAAATATTATACCTCAAGTTTAAGCCTCTGAAGTGTGTCATCTCTCCTATTGTACAAGTAAATAAGCCCAACATTTGTTCCAATTGCAATAAAATCTTCGAGAGCATCCAGGCAAGTCAGTTTCAAATCTAAAATTGTCAATCCCTTTTGAGCCTTTGTAGGAATCTTTTCCATTAAGCAGGTGAGGGGAGTCCATTCTCGAAATATTAATCTCTCAGTTTGATTTTGATTCTCAGGAGCTGGAGATCCTTGCCCTTGAGAAGTTGAAGGTACATGATCTTCTGGAATCCTCGAAGAATCCGTTACGTCTTCGTCTTGGGGTTCAACTTCCATTTTATCAGGAGTCTCCTAAGTTTAAAAAGAAAAAATTAGATTTCCTGTATTTATATAAATATTTAATGATATTAATCTTATAAATTGCATATTTAATTAGGGTGCATGATATTGATGAATCACTTTAATTGGGTAATTGTATTTTATCCAGGTCAGCTGACCAATTTAATTGTTTTTGTTTACCTTTAAAAATCTTTTTATTTTGAGCTTAATTTTAAATTGTTGACTTCCAGGACTGTCCAACTTGATAAAACACGTCCAGCTCTTTATAAAACTACTACATTTTGTAACAATTACTCTGTACTAACTATCTAATTAAATAAATAAATTTTGCTGGAATTTGAAGGACTTTTGAATATTTTTTAATTTCAAAATTCCGCCATCCAATATCCATAAGGCGGCTATAAACAGATTCCAAACACGCTGATCTGCCTTTTCTGAAAAGTCCAGCTTCCCGGCTCCATCATGTCAAAGCACGGCGTAAGTTTTAACCCTTAATTAATCCAAAACTACTTATTTTAATTGACCCATGTGGTAGTTAGGTCGGGGGGCTCTTGGTTTAATTATATTAATTAAAATTTCTGTTTATTTACAGGTTTTGCATACATATGGCTCAAATTTCCGAGCCCTTAAAATCCTCGTAGCGGCTGCCTACTCTGGGGTTGACCTCACCGTCTCGCCCAATTTTGAGTTTGGGGTCACAAACAAGACGGAAGAATTTCTCAAAAAGTTCCCCGCTGGAAAGGTTGCTTTTTATTAATTAAGTAGTAATTGACAGATTAATTCATTTCATTATGTAATTCAGGTGCCAACTTACGAGCGAAAGGACGGACAATTTTATTTGAGCGAAACTGATGCAATTGCCCTGTATGTTTCAAACGAGGCTCTCAAAGGGAAGACAGAGGAGGACCAGGCGAAGGTCAATCAATGGATGTGTTTCGCAAATTCGGAGCTGTAAGTTTAAATATTAAATTCAGATTGTTTGGGTAATCGTTTTTAAAAATATTTTAGGCACCCAGCTGTATGTGCTTGGCTCTACCCTTCGCTCTCCATGATGCCTTACATTAAGGAGGTATGTATTTTATATTAATTAATTAATTAGGGCTTTTAGTGAGAATTAAGATGATGAAGCGCTATACTAAGTTTCGATTTACTGACAAATTGTTGAGGAGAATGCGCTCGCCGTACTGATTATACAATTCATAATTTTATATTATGTTATTGAATATGGTAGATTTTTCCACGCATAGAGCTATTTTTAAATAAGATTTTTTATTTCTTTTACAGACTGTGGCCAAGGGTAGGAAAGAGACTGAGAATTGTCTTTCAGTCCTCGATGGTCACCTTTTGGTGAAGACTTACTTGGTTGGTGAGAGTATTACCCTTGCAGATATCGCGACATTTTCTATCCTCATCGACCTCTGGAAGAACCTAATGGATGCTGAAGCTCGAAAACCTTTTGTTAATGTCTCCCGATGGTTTGACACCATCCTTAATCAACCACAAGTCCAAGGGGTCATGAAGAGCTACGGCTACGAGTATTCTGTTTGTTCTACACCCGTCAGATTTGATCCAAATAAGCTCAAGGAGATTACAGGTGAGTGGAGATTTTATTTAAATGATTTTTTTATCTTAAGATGATGAAGCGCTATACTAAGTTTCGATTTACTGACAAATTGTTGAGGAAAATGCGCTCGCCGTACTGATTTTTGTTATACAAGAATATTTGAATATCCATTGAATTTTGAATATTTAATTTAAAACGTTATCTTTATTTTCAGGGGCACAAGATAAGCAAGCAGCCAAGAAGGAAGACAAAAAGAAGAAGGAGGAGAAACCAAAGGCGGAGAAAAAAGCTGAGCCCAAAGAGGCTGAAGGGGAGGCAGATGAGACAGAGATGATCCTTGCCCAGGAGCCCAAATCTAAAGACCCACTTGATCAACTTGAAAAAGGGTATGCATGTTTGAAATACATAAAGTTAAACTCGATTTAATTTCATTATAAAGATAGGCTAATTTTTATTTCATTGTTTTCAGGACATGGGTTATGGATGATTTCAAACGGTTTTATTCAAACAATGATACGGATAAATCCATCCCTTACTTTTGGGAAAAGTTTGATAAGGAGCATTACTCAATCTGGTTCGGGGAATATAAGTATAACGAAGAGCTCACTCAAGTATTTATGAGCTGCAATCTTATATCAGGTAATTCATTAATTTACTACTACTAATATCGTACTATAAAAATTTAGATAAAGGTTTATAAAGATAATTAAATTCCAAGATTAGCTTTGAATTTCTAAAAATGATATTGAAGATGATGAAGCGCTATACTAAGTTTCGATTTACTGATATTTTTTGAGGAGAATGCGCTCGCCGTACTGATCAATATTATTCCGAACTAAAATTAGATAGCTTTTTAAAAAGATTTATTCAGTTTTGAAATGATATTAAAATCGAGTATTCTCTCTTTCAGGAATGTATCAACGTTTGGATAAATTGCGGAAAAATTGCTTTGCCTCTGTGTGCCTATTTGGAGAGAATAACAATTCAAGCATTTCTGGGATCTGGATTTGGCGAGGTCAAGAAC
>JAAZTK010001071.1:0-15538 GCA_036507255.1 Megalothorax incertus
TGTGAGCATTTTAATTAGGGCCATGCTTCGAATATTGAACAGCAATTCAACTGATTAAAAGTACTCATATTTTAATCTTCTTTAATGGCCGTAGAGTGCTCGTAATTATATTCAAGAGGAATTTATTGTTTATTCTCATATAATTGATTGGACTATTTTTCTTTATAGGCTATTAAATCAAAGGAAAAGCATAAATTTAAATAAAGGGGTTTATTTCGGGAGTTACTTTGAGGAGTCTAAAATTCAGACTACGCGACGGCAAGTGTATAATAAGCTACTAGGTACTCGTAGACTGCAAAATAAATAAATACTGAGGATAAGCATCTTTTAACAAGCTTGCATTTCCAATATTTCAGTGAACAAATCCGATTGGGGGACATTTTACATTTATATGTTCTTCATATACGATAATACGAGTATTCTTTATTAAATTAAAGAGCAGAGATTTTGATTTTTATGCAAAATTTTCGAATGTAAAGGAATCTTGTATACTTCTATCTGCAATACATTGTACGATAATATAATTTCCTGTATATTTTGAATTCTCAAGCCCCCTCCCCCCTTATTATATGTAGTACAATGAATTCAATTTGTATCTATTGTATTATACGAGTTCCTAACAAGGAATATATTGTAAGAATATAAATGAAATTGTCGCATTATTAAATCATATGCATTCAAGCATAAAATTTGAAGCTTCTAGTCCTTATATCTGGATTCTCCGAATCAACAAGTGAAAGTCAAAGAGGGTAAAATTGCTTTGAACTTGGGAAATTTCTTTTGAATACCTACTCGTATTAGATTTAGAAATGGCCCCACCGAATATGAAAAATATAGAGGTTATTTGTTTAAACTTTTTTGTTTAACCCAATAAAAGAATATTTGCAATTCAATATAAAAGAACGAATCGTGTCTTTGTTCGGATTTTTTGGAATAAATTTGAGAAATACTGAAATTCCAAGCTTTAATAAAAAAGTCCCCCATATTTCCAAATTCCAATTCAAAAATTCAGATCCAAATTTCTTTAAGGGTGGTTTTAGAGTGGATATATTTTATTTTTTACTATAAGCCTCTCCTAAGAGGATGTCTCAAAAAGCTTGTTTACAGAATACTTGGAATTCGGAGTCCAGCTAGGGATTGACAAAGGATTTTATTTGCGCATTTAATACTGCCTTTTATAAGGGGCTGGAGAAACAATGCTACTAGTAACTAATATAAAGTAGTAGGTACTACCTACCTACGTATCGACAATAGAATACTCATAGTACAGTGTACACTTACAGTATTCTTAATAAAAACCAAAACCTAAAAAATTTTTTATGAATACAGTATCTTATGAAATAAATTCTCCTTGTAATAATGTATAGGAAGCCTTTGGGATACAATTAATTACTTTCATATTAATTGTAAATTCCGAAGACAATTTACAAGTTTTCCAATTATTCTCGAAGTAACTTTTGATTACAAATTTCAATCTATTGGCCATATTTAATCAAATTTACTATGAAATTCCACTCTTTTGAATTGGCCAACTGCGTAAAATAAATGGTAATAATATGGATTCTTGAACTCACCGGTTCGGGCTCCACAGATCCTTTATTCATGATTTCTTGGATTTAAGGGGGAAAGCGGTCCTCAAAATTGCAGAAGATCCATAAATCTAAAAGGAATCAAATTGAACATATTAAACCCACGTTTTAATTAACCCATTTTCATTGCACTTGAATGCTGATATGCTGGGGAATTGTCAATTAAGGCCAAGCTCTCAACCCTGACCGTTTTTGACACCCTACTCAAATACGGTACTGCAATCTGCAGCTGAGAGACTTGTATGCTTTGTCGAATCTCTAATTATACAATTTATTGCTAATTATAGGACTATCCTTACAGACAACCATCGCATGCAATCACTGCAGATGGAATGCGACCTAGAACTTTCACTCACCTCACTACTGGCTTCAATATTTTTAGAATTTGGATAAAGAAAACCCAATACTCGTACCTATATAATATTACTATGCAATGTAGTAATTAGTACCTCGAAATTAACAAATTCTCATGAAATGCTTTCTCAGTTATTTTAAATCAAATTCCAAAATCTCAGAATCAGAGTAAACTCAACGGAAGAATGACAAAAATGATGGGTTTAATAAGGAAATCTCTAATTTTGATTCTATTGTAGACGAGGGTGACAATGACATGTGTCATTCGGATAATTAAATTTAGCAGATATATTTTTAGAAGGTTAATGTCATACTCGTGTAAATACTATTAAAAAAGCTTCCTCCTTTAAAGTACCCTACCTACCACATGCTCTAATTAAAATCTCATTTGCCTATAAAAATGCTACTACGTACGGATATCTCTAAAGTCGAGCGTTTATATTCAAAAAATTGACTAATAGTAGTAATTACATACCAAATCTGGTTCAATTTCATAGCTCAAATTATGAATGGAAATACTACCTTTTTGCTCCTATTTCTCCGTCAAAGATGCACAGACTAAAATCAAAATTCCTCTCGAGAGCGAGATCAAATGCCACAAAATGTGGTATACACAACCTCGAGGGATAAAGTCTGGAGGAATCTCATTTCCATTGAAAATCAATACCTTTTTTCAAATCAAATGCACCTAAAGCCTAGAACGATAGCGAGTACAATATTATAATACAATAGGTATGTACTATTTAGGTGTCTTTAATAGGTAGATATTACAAGCTTTAATAGCTTGTAGTTGGTTGTCTCGACATATCTTAATGGGGGGACATCCTTGCAATATTAATACATGAATGCACGATACCTGTGGAATATAGGGCATGAGGATTGAATTAATAAAATTTGTAACCAATTCTTCGAGCCTTGAGAATCTGTAATCTATAAATAGTCTAATGCTATTCTCCGTTAGTTTACACATATCAGTAGGAGATTATTTTCTACCAAAATCCCAATGTTTTACATGTGGGAATACCTAATTTTTGGCATTTGGATGCATATTAATTACTTTCCAAGAATCCAAAATATCTATTACAATATTTTGTAGGTGTACGGTTAGGTATTCTTGGAATGGATGGAGAAATTCATTAGAAAAAGTGTCACGATTGCCTTTAAACAAATCACTGTATCAGAGACTCGGAGTATCCCTAAATGCACTCCCGATCAAATTACAAATTACACAAGTGGGGTTCAAAGGAATTGATTAAGATTGACAATTGCCTTTCACAATACTAATTAAGTAGACAAAAAGTATCCTATCTTGCGAAAGGAAAATACTGATATACTGGAAAGAAGCCTGGGTCATGAACTGACAAGACCGGTGGGATTCGGGGATATTCGATACTAATGCTACTATTGTACTTGAGTAATAGGTATTAGAGATCTATTAGAACTTTAAGTAATACATTAATTGAAATCCAAGAAACCCTACAAGTTTGACTTTTGACCCTGAAAATCCGAGTAGTTTTCCACGATGTATAAATTCCCATACCCTCGGTCCATTCGCGAGAATTTAGAATTTGTTAAAATGGCTAGATTTTAATGCGGTACTACTAGGTATTTTTATGATATGTAAAGTACAATATTATTAGCATTACGGATACTTTTGCCATATCGGTAAAATAAAAAAAATAATATGCATCTCACATTTGATCGCATCGTATTTGATAAAAGGTAGTTGCGATCTAATTTAATTTTTGATTAAGCTGAACGAGGGGAATTTTAACAAAAAAAACACGTTTTAATTTAAAACGAGTATCAATTTGATAATACAATATTTGCCCAATTTTACATTTTTATTTTTACTAATGCTAATAATATTGCGTGTCTCAAATATCATATCTACCTATACGAATTTACGAAATAGGATATTCACCATGCAGTATAAAAATCTTAATAGTTTAAGGATAATGCGATACGTACCTCAATAAATTACAAGCTGTGGAGGTAGAGTACTTGACTTTTTTTAGCATGTATGAAATTGTGAATAAAACAATTTAACACACAGAGCTGTCCTTAAAGTTTCTTCTGTCCTTAACCCAACTCACTCGGAATAGCCATGAGATCATGTAATATTAATTTGCAATAAGTAAAGGGGGGAAGGAAGGTGGTGTACTCAGGTAGGATACCAAACTGAGACTGTCTCCTCAATGAAGGCTTCCCCCTTTCCTTATACTGGTAAGCGTCTTGCTCAAAGGGTTTGAGTGTTTTAATAAAAGTGAATCGGATTCGGGCATGTTTGTAGGATTTTGCACATCTACAAAATAGAATTAATGAAATAGAGGAGTTTTACATATGAAAGTCCCATTCAATTCAATGGCATTCGAACAAGCTACCACCAGATTGGAAGCAAACGGAACAAAACCCGTCAGCAAATCCTCTGTCCTCTCGTCTCTCCTCCGCTTCCTTTCTAATTCATATTTATTTTGTGTAAAAGGAAGAGATTTACGGATTATCTTTAATTCAGGGCTTAGACTAGGGAGATTTCAAACTTTGCCCATTTAAACATGGACTCGCCATATTGCTGTACCCTTTTATACAAGTATTCCTCTTGCAAATGAACAAAATTAACGCTACATTGAAGTTTCTCATTACAAATAGATGCTCAATTTGTAATTTCTACCTATGCATTTCTGCTCTTTAATTGTTTTTCCGAATCAATAAAAAATGTTATCAAACATAATATGATATATGGTATTTCCACAAGGAAGTGCGATGCGAGAGAGGAATTAATGAGATTTCAACAGTTTAGTGAACCGTGCGTGCAAACAAAGTTGAAGGACACTTGGATTAGGGGAGCCCTTGAGATTGTGAAGTTGTGAACCGAGAAAACATGCTTTAATTTCAATTACAATCTACTACTTCTACTCGTACAATATCTCTAGGTGTGAGGATGCTGGAGAATTGATTGATTGCAAATTGAGGATCGGCCGAACTCGCAAACTAATTTAAAGTTTTGCAGGGGGAAATTGCAGAATCAAATGCATCGCAATAAAGTAACCAGCCTATCTTTATAAGGTGTGAACAGTTCCCACAAAGTTTTAGACATCCGAGACGCTGTCCTAATAGAAAAAGAAGTTCCTAATCTTTGACGCATTTTCGAAGAATATCAGAGGAAATATGTCAGCATGAATAAATTTTTGGTAATGTGATTTAAAAGTTTCGGAATTACGTAATTCCGAGCTTATGTACATAAGCTCAGGAGGAGGAACTTTAAATCAACTCGGCTGGGTGAGCTGAGACGGAGATCGGGTAGCGTCTTCACAAATTTCAATCATCTTGAAATTTATGAGAATGTTGGCGACCGCCAGACGCATTGGAAATTGAATTATCGTAGCACAAGAGGCGGGGATGACTTTGAAGGATATCAAATTATCTATTAAGGGCTCGTAATTCAGAATTTGTCTCGCTCGATTTGTCCCATGACCTTAGGCAAGGGTTGCACTTGACGCTACTTTTGTCTTCCTAAAAAATAATGCAATTAATGATTATACGATACTTTACAGTATTATCGAGGTCCTTTATGTTTGAGAAAAAAAGAGTTAAAAGAGACAACTCTGTAGAGATTGGTGCATTATTTTGGTCAAGGTCGAGCGAAGCCGAGCATGCATGAGATTCTGCATGTCTTTTGTCTCTTGAGAAAAAGGAAAGGTAGGATGCATTATTATAGGATGCAGATTTGGCCATTTGATCCAATCCAATCTCCATTTAAATTGGGATATTATTCATAAAAGGATTCGGGAGGAATTGAGTGTTTACATTTCACGGTCTTGGGCAAAGATGAATCAAACTAAAACAATCTGGTAAAAGCCGCAGATGCAAGATGCAAATTAATAGCCACATTTCCTTATTTCCCCGGGTATTTCTACCCTTAAATTAATATACTACGAGTGGGTGGTTAGTATACTACTACAAATAAATATAAATTAGGTCAATAGACAAAAAGGCCTTGATTAGAGATGCACCCTATAAATCTAATCCTGGTTTTGTTAAAATGGACATATGCATACTGGCTTTCAAATCATTAACCCTGACCTATGTTTGGGTAGGATGAGTGTGTTTACTACTAGGGCTAATTACTACTAGGGCTAGGCTTAAGTACTGATAGAAGGACATCACGATTTCTTATGAATTTTAAAAAACCCAGATGATAAATTGGCTTGATTAATTAATGCAAAACCCAAAGGATGAATAAGTGGAATTGAATTGAATTAATTTAGATTTTAATATTTGTATATGATTTTTATATAGCATTGATCCATACCCTATTGATTTATATATAGGTATTGTACTTGTAACAAATGAACAATGGGGAAATCATCTCTTGACACACTTGACATGACAGTAAGGATAAGTTAATCTTTCCCAAATACTCCTAATTTAGAGTTTAGACTAAAAGCAAATGGATTTGTGTGAAAAATCCCACTTTCGTTTTTGACACATTCATATCGAGGGAAGCCATACAATTACAAGTCTCAAAAGACTCAAAGACTCGAAATCTCATAATCCTGATCAACTTTGACATTTTGAGCCTTTATTCTCTTCCATTAAAACCTCACAAAAACCCCGAATAAAACCGTACTACGCAATTGTAACTTGTAAGTATTTGCAAATATCTTTAAATACATATCTATTTTCGCTTGTTGTAATTCGCTGCAAATAAGAAAGTCTTAAGCATCTCGCAATTAATGAATTAAAACCATTTTAATGTAAATTTTGCATCCACTTACCAGTTTTTCTCCTGAGTCTCAGATTCCTCCTTGATAAATTCGATATAAAATCTGAGGAGCGATTGGCATTTCAATTTGGATCTCTTGTAGTAAGTTGGTATCTTGTGTTGAAAAAAATGTGAATTGCTGACGTAAAGAGATTTGTTTATAATCGATTAACACGTAAAAGAGAGTATACGTAATCCATCAAACTAGAGGAAACCGAGAGTCAGAATAACTTAATTTAAAAATCCGAGCAAGAACTTTGAAGCTCCTTTGGGAGGTGGAGTTGCCCTTGTATTACTTGCTCTCCCCAGACATTAATATTTAATGACATCCCGGCACTCGATCAAGATGGCAATGTCTGAGAGTTGACACCTGCTTTAAAATAAATCCCCTGTACAATTTAGAAATTCGAACCTACACCACAAGAGAAATCTTTAGGGTTCCTCCTATAATC
Organism: Megalothorax incertus; assembly: GCA_036507255.1. Taxonomy (NCBI): domain Eukaryota; kingdom Metazoa; phylum Arthropoda; class Collembola; order Neelipleona; family Neelidae; genus Megalothorax; species Megalothorax incertus. The sequence continues at coordinate 7,161 of JAAZTK010001071.1, forward strand.
CCTCAAATTAGATGCCAAAATTAGCCCACCTTTTTCTTCCAAGTTTAGAACAATTGGGCGAGTTTAAACTTTAAAGTCAAGGATTAATGAAATGTGCTATGTGTAGGTATTATAAATTTATAAGTAGGGGTTTTCCAGACTTTATGTGAATAGTCAATAGCTGTATCCGTAAATAAGCCTAAGTTAAAGGGACATAATTTGACACCAATATAGAGTTACACATTTTTATGGAATCCTTTGTTTTTGCCGAACTTCCAGAGTATTGTTGTCTCGTATCGTATAGTCCTATGAACTTCTTGTAAATATTATGACCACATTTTTATAGCTTTTTCCAATTATTTATTATACATTTTTTAAAATATAAAAGTAGATCATTATTGGAAACCCGAACTTCCCAATGCAATGCAATGAAAAGGAACTTGAGGACCTATAAATTTTTTTAATGCATTGATGTTCCTTGAATTTAGGACTAATATATCATATTTTGATTAACTTTTAGGTTTCCGATGACATAAAATTAATAAATTAATTGGACCTCCAGCAGCTCCTGAAAAAATTTTGATTTTTGTTACTTTGTATCAAATCTGGGACATTTCGAAAATTCGAATCGAAGCTCAGCATTTTTGTATCAAATCAACCCAAGATGCCTAAATAGGTCTAAAAATTGTCTTAAAGGGTGGCAAAACTCTCGATATTTTGTCCAAAATTTTGATCAATCGAATCGATCGAATTATCGAATTTCATCTATTATCTTGAATCTTGACCTCCTTTTGATGATTTGATCTCCTCATCTTGACCAAGCTGATCCGGAAAACTTTGAAGTTCAAGGTATTTGGATATTTTCGAATTAATTAATTTTAAAATATCTCGAAAATAGTAGGTAATTTATTCATTCTTTTGACAGGTCCAAGTTTAGGATATCCGATCATTAAGAATAATTAAGATGAACACATCATCCTGGGAATGGAACGAGGAGATTGACATCCCTTTCAATATATTCTGCCTAATTATCTTGACCTCGAGCATACCCGTATTCCTCTTCTTCTCCCTTTGGTCTTGGCTTGGATGGAAATTATTTGTCAATAATTAAAAAGTGGAATTTAATTAATTAGGTAATTTTATTCAATGTATTTAAATTATTAACAAACAATAAGTTAAGAGAATGATACGAAAAGGTACTTAATAAACGTGTAAATGGCATGTGAAAAAGGTTTTAAATCACAATTTTTTATACACAATTTTTTGGTGTGATTTACGATACATACATGTATGATAGTATCAAGTAGGTATGTACTAATGGTACGAGTATAAAGTATTAATTAAAGCTTTCGGATATTTATAAATTAGCTATAATATTTAAAAATTTATATAACGAGATGATTAATTCTGTACAATAAGAAATATAAACTGTAAATTCTTAAAAACGCATAATAAAGATTCGATTCAAGAGTAAGACTCGTTTGTAGATAAAAAATGCATGTGCAGTGTAAAAAATGCTCAGAAGAGATATTAGGTAAATAAATAGGTAAATTAAGATAATTATCTATCCAGAATGGTCAATTCTTCCAAATAAGTCTTCCCAAATCTACTTTCCAGACGATACCGAGCCAAGTCCTTCCTCGTGACTATTCCCACACACTGCAAAGATATTTTAAAAATCAAATAAAAGAGTTCTATGATATTTGGTTATTAATGACTTACCTCATTCAGATCATTTACAATAACCAGATGCCTCAATCCAATTGCACGAAAGAGACGGAATATTCTGGGCATTGTTGAATTCTATTTAATAATTATATATTAAAAAAATCATGTACATCTTTGCGCCTTAAATTCTTCAAATATTACGTGTTGAGCAGTATATGGAGCTGGATTCATTATTGGCCTTAAATCCATACTAAACCTTCGTTCTTCTTCCGAAATGTGAATTTGCTGAGATTTAAAATTAATCATATAGGCTCTAGTAAATTCTCTTTAAATTGATTAGCCCAACCTGAATTGAAGGATAACGAGGGTAGGCATCTCGAAAATATTTTAGGGTAACGCCATTATGACTCCAAGATTCGGATGTCTCGTTGAATAATTTGTGCTGGAGCATAATAATGAGCTGCCACCTCAAAATGAGTCCACGAAACACGCCAAAGTTTTTCTAAAATAAAACAGATTAAAAATTAAAATCTTTTCCAAATGACATATTAAATTAGATTTGAGCTTACCCCATCTTCAGTAGTTGGAACATCGACTACAGGGAATCCATTATAAGTCTCTGAAGTGAGTATATCAACAATCTTCCCAACATTCTCGATTGAATTCAATGTTATAACAGGGCTGTGGTCAAAGTGGAATTTTTTACCACATTTTTAAATAGACAGAGTAAAAAAGCTTACCAGCTCATGACTTCCGTAGCATAAATATTATAGGAGAGTGGAGGTGGCTGCCACGGGAGGCTGGAATACAAAATCAAAAAATAAATAACTTTTAATGATGCTTGTAGAATATATTTACACTTACATAGGCACACCCATCAACTGTATATGCGTATCGTAAATCCCCTCATTAAAAAAATCTCCAACCCATTTGGCAATCTATAAAAAAATGACGAGATTAAATTAATTCGAATTTAAATTCTAATTAAAGCCACAATACCATTAGAGTAATCATTAGAGGAAGACCCAGCGTTAGATTCCCCGTTGCTTCGATTAAAATCACAGTTAGACTAATCGTCATCCTCACTACACCTCCCAATTGTGCAGCAGCACCTATCAAATCTGTAAGCAAAAGTCAAAATTGTCAAAATATCTAATTAAAAACCAATAATTTCAAGAGATTACTTACGCATATTTTCCAGGATCAACCCACGAACTATTTGGAAAGAAATATTCCATCGCCATTCCTATTACTCGTCCCCAAGCGGCTCCAGTAAGCAACGAAGGGATAAATATCCCACTTGACACTGTCAGTCCATAAGTCCAACAAGATAGGAGAAAATAAAATGTGAAGAATATCAGGATCGTTGTGAGCTTGTGAGAGCCCCGAGGATCGTGGAAGAGTGAGCGAACAGACGCTTCGGGCGTTTGAAACCAAATTGCTCCAATTGGTGAATAACTTCCGTCTCCACAATACATTTGAACTGGGAATTTGGTAGGGTCTACTCCAAGTGGCTTGCAGTCGTTAATATAGAAGATCATCGCAAATCCAACAGCGGCAGTACAAGCAGCTACAATTACAGCTTCCAACACTTTGGCCCAGTTCTTATATACGTGTCGCATCCGAAATACAGTTAGTTTGTAATTGATGTAATTAAATAGAGCCCCGAGGATCCCTCCAATGCAACCCATAAGGAGAAATACTGGGATTTCAATAAAGTCGTAGCTTGTATTGTCGAATTTCCCAAAGTTGAGTAGACCCGCATATGTTAATTCTATTTAGAAATGAATATAGTTTCAAATAAGGCTGAAAAAAGTAATCGAACCTCCTGGACGCCCATGGTAAGCTGATAGAACCACATTCAAGGTAAAGGTTGATACCATTGAGGCAAAGAAAATCCTCCATGTTAAACTTTGATTCCAGAATGAAGCACCTTCCTCGAGGGAAAATAAAACACCACCAACTGGAGCACCAAAAGCAGCAGCGACACCCGCGCTAGCCCCTCCAGATACAAAGTCACGCTTCTCATGATCCTCTCGAAAATACTTGAAAATCTTAAAGTCTCGTCTTAATGATGTGGTTTTCCCTTGTGATATACCAGCCGCGACGACCGCACCAGAGTGAATCATTGGCCCTTCCTTGGGGGTGTAATTTAAATTGTTTAAATTTAAAAAGACATTAGAATTTAATTGATTACCTTTCCAACTGCAAGTCCTCCAATTACAGAACATGTAACTCCTACAGCTTTGACTATAAGCGTTTTAATTCGGACTATTCTTGGGATTTTGACTCCATTCAGATAGCATTTAACTTGTGGTATGCCAGAGCCAGCAGCGACGGGCTGTAAATAATTTAAGTATGTATGATTAAAAATGACTAGATTTTAAATATGTAAAATAATTGTAAAAATAATCCCTACCTCAATATAAGCGACAATAAGTGAACCAAAACAAACTGGGACAATATTCCAAACTATCCATAAAAGAAATGGGTAAAACATTGTTTCATCCACGATGCTCTTGTCCACTTGACGCTTGAGTTGTCCATATTTGATGCTAGAGATTTCTTCTATTGAGATGTCAATGGCACAAGCAATTAGGGCGGTGATCACCCCAATAAGGAACATAATAATCCATCGGAATAGGTCCTAAAATGGTTGTAATTTAAAAATCTCATTTCATTCTTTAAATTAGACATATTTCTCACCTTTCTAACAATGAACTTGTACCCTTTAGTTCTCTCTTCATCGATAAGGAGTGTATTCTCACACACGTCATAATCCAAACTCTGAAAATTAATTAAAATATATGCGAAATTATACAAATGTATACAAATTACAAATTGATATATAACCTCGTATTTTGCTGAAAGCAGATGCAAATTCCCAGGCCTAAGCTTATTGGCATTGATGAGTTCCCTTTCCTCGGAACTACTTCCTATCGTTCTGCTCGCAAAACTTCCGGTATTTCTTCGATCATCTACACTTTGAGATACACTCATTTCATTATTCGTTGAGGAAGAAAGAGTAGAATGAAAATTCAGGATTCTAAAAAGAAATGAAATAAAAATATACGGTTAAGAAATATAGAATCAAATACAAAATTCTTAAAATACACTGCTAAACTCGTACTTGTATTTTGTTCAATTGACCATTGATTTGTCATTTGAGTAGGGTTTAAATTAAATCATCTTGCTGATTCATTTAATAGGCATGTAAAAATTCAAATAAATAAAAATGTCCAACTTACGCCTTTCGAAACTCGTCTACCTCTCTGATGCATATTCCTTACTTCTGACTTTAACAGAGGAGTAAACTCGTTAATAACTTTTCTATTCTCCATTTCTGCAAAGATGGCCTATTTTAGACGAGATTTTTAGAATAATTTAACTTTTTATTTAAAATTTTAACGCTGGCTTCAAGATTCCCGATAACTGACACACAAAAACATAGTACTAATCAGATTCCGAACCTCTGATCGTCTCACTTCCAGATTGAGATCAAAGTATCTATACTTTAAAATTTTGCAAGGTTAAATGGTGGATAAAGAAAGACGGTAAAGTTAAGTATATTATGTACGGATATTCAATTTGAAATTTGAATACGATCAATATGATGCAATTTAAAAATTAAACTACATCTGGATATTGATCTTGAATTGTCTCGCTATTACAGATTCCGTACAAGACAATCAATTTACAATCAATTTAAATTACCTATTATGAATCAGGATATTATGTATTAGTATCTAATAAGTAATAAAGAAAGACCAGTAATGCATTTAAGAATTAAGATTTAAGAGATATATAATAATCTGGATTATCTATTGATAAGCTGGACTTATTAGAGGTATAATTGAAACGATAAAAGCTTAATAGTTAACATCTAATACGTACAACCAGATAGAAAATACGGAGTACAAATTAAAGCTTACCTTTTGATTATTGAATTAAAGTCGGCGTCATATATCCAAGTTTTGAAAGCAAAGTTGTAGTATATTTTCTGTAGAAGACCACTATCCAGGATTCCAGGATCTACCTACAAGTTAAAAATACAATTGTAATCAGGAAAAGTATATAAAATGTTACTAAATTAGTTGAATTTGATAAAATAGTTAATGCTGGATAACAAGTCCCAGCAATGTATTTTATCAGTATATGTACAGATATTTTATTTGTATTTAAAGATATTAATTGACACTTGACAGTTACTTATACCAGTAATACTCTAATAAGTTGTAAGAATTTTTAAGATAAGCTCAATGAACAAACTTTCCTTATTCCTGATTAATGCCTGTGATAAGATTAGTCTCCCAATTTCCAAATTGAAGGTCAAAATTTTAACAAAAACAAGTCCATTAATTTATCTGCATTAAGCTTAAGCCACTTACCAAATCAATGTACAATTCTTTCTTTCTTCGATGAATCAATTAAAACTATTCTCTTCGTAATTAAATTAAATTTTTACAAAAGGGAAATGCGCAATTTCAAAAAATATACTTTCACTTGAACTTTTGTTTTGATTTGAATCAAAATAATATTTGAACTTGGAAGGCTTTGTTTTTTATGGATTCTCAAAGCCTCTAAATATGTCTACGACGAATGTGACTATGTACACCTTGCTCTAATAATTATTATGATCTAATTATAATGAACAAATATTGATTAATCAATTAAATAGGAGAGTCAGATGATTCATGTTCACAAAAATATTTCCACAAATTCAAAATCCTAAGCCCACCTTTTCGTACAAAATTTAGCATCCAAACCTCAAATCAAAAAAACGTTTTTATCAAAATTATCTTTTTTAAATCGATTGCATTCTAGGAATCTAGAGTGGAATTTGCAAATTATGATTAGGTTGTATGTAATCAAATAATATTTTGAATAACTTTTAAAATTTAAAGGATAGCCTCATAGGCCCTATGACATAGGGCAGGGCCCAGGCTGAGGAGACGCCGAATGATTCAGAATTTCGGATTCAAAATTTAGATTCGATGATCATTTAAAGCTTAAACATTTTTATAAACTATAAAGGTTTTGATTTAGGGTAGCTTTTTTAGTACTGGTTATTATTATGATGGTTTGAGCATTTTCCATTCCATATGATATAAATTAAAAAACTAGTATCAGTACCAGACCCAGTGCAGCTGCATTTCCATTTCATTGCATTCACGAATCATGATTCCCACAAGTTCAAAACAAATCCGATGAGCTTTAAATTACATTCGATTCGTGTACAGGTACACTTACGCGTCTTCCAAACTTACAGGTATACATTTATGCAAATTCCCTTTTGGAGGAACTTGATTGGCAAGAAAGTGAGATTATGGAATTGTTGCACCCTTCTTTAAAAGGGGTATTTGTACTCGAACTTTACTTGAAAATAATAATATTCTAGGTGTATTCAACTTTTGGAGGCTAAATATTGTAGATATCTAAATAGGAATATGTTCATATAGGATTAGATCAGTATAGCCCCTACCCCTAGACATATTCTTTACATTTTTCACAGGCAATGCAGGGGGTTTGCTGGATTCTAGATATTTTGCGAATTTGCACAAAAGAATTTCAAGTTCATTGAATTAAAGGAGCTCGGATCCTCCTGAGGGACGGACATTTATGTGCCATGTTTTTCCATTTAATATTATTTGTGCTCCTATACTTAATTCCTTCAACATTTGCTCATGTCTCACTGACATATCCTCCAGCAAGAGACTTTGATTTCGACTTTCTGGACAATGCAAGGACCCGAGGTCCTTGTGGGAGTCCTAAAGGGAATTTAAGGACGGATTTACTAACTGGAAGTGAATTTAATGTGACCTGGCATTTGGGGCATCCTCATAGGGTAAGCACACTTATTTTATTTAATTAGCAAGTTTATTTTAAAATTAAATTCATAAATCATAATCAGTTTGAATTAATTGAAAACGTTTGCAAACGCGTTAAAAAATGCCAATTCCCCCAAATGCGCATAAAAGCCCACTAAAATCTTCGACAAAATGCAGGGAAAAAGCATTTTAAAAATATTTTGATCCCGAACCCGATAAAAAATTTTAATCCACACAAAAGTTCTATTAATTAGGACTAATTAACCACAAAATATCAATTTAGCAAGTGCCACAACTAGTCCAATATCATAATTGCCATTTGGCCCAAATTAAAAGATTTTTCAAGCCAAAATGAGCCAGATTTTGTCAAAATCAATTTTTCGTCAATTCCTCGCACAACTCTTCAATAAAAGGGTCAAATTAAAATCTATTGACATCTCCTTGTTGACACGACCTCTCCAACATGTCCAGCCCATATTTACCTCTTCAAGTAAGGCCTATTAATTGACCTTTTTTATTTTGTATGCTTTTATATGATCATTTTTCTGCACATTTAGAACTTTGGCACGGCGAATATGAATGGCAGGATCCAAAGTCTGAAGACGAAGTGTAAGCATTTAAAATTGTTTTAAGATTGAGAATTAATTGATTATTTGGGGTTTTTGCAGAGTAAATATCTATATTGTAAGAAGGAATGGAGAGGAAGTCAAAATTCGAGGCAAAGTCGGCGATAATCTTCTTTATCTTGCAAAAAGATTCGGTGTAGAAATGGAAGGTAAATTAATTCTAAAATTGATTTTTATTGCAAATAAAATTTGTTTGATTTTGATTAGGTGCATGTGAAGCATCCCTTGCTTGTACTACTTGTCATGTGTATGTTGACGAGGAATTTCAGCAATTATT
>JAAZTK010001072.1:0-15538 GCA_036507255.1 Megalothorax incertus
GAGAAAATACCAACTTTCTCCTAAATGATCCCTCCGTTTCCACAAGGGTTGCAGACTTGTGTCGCATCTCGCGATATTTCCGCAATTCCCTCAAACGGATGGGCTATATCGGTAAGGTTTGAAATTTGAAATTACATATTAATCCTAAGTGTCCTCTATCTAATCCAATTAAAAGTGTACGGAGATGATGTCTCGGCGGTGATTGCTATCGTCATCCCCTTTGGAATTCTCCCTTACATCATTTATTATATGAGAAACAAAAATGTCTGTCTTGCCGGAGTCGGATGGTTTGCTTTTATTTTTTAATTTAAAATTATATTCCGATAATCTAAAATATTTATCAAACACAAAGGCCTGCGACTCCACTGATGGAGGGAAGGGTAAGATGTTGCATGAATGCAATGAACTCCAAAGAGAACATTGACTATGTAAGCTGTCCTAAAATACATCGTATTTATAATATTAAAAACTTCAAAATTATTCAAGGTTCTCGAGTGTTTCGAATCCTTTGCCAATAGGGTTAACATCGGATCAAGCAACAAATCAAAATTTGGCCAAGAAATTGAGTATTAAGATAAAATTTACTTAAGAATTCTTATGTGATTCAGATTACTATCAGATCATATTCAATTCTTTAAAACCATTTTAAAAAATATTTAATAAGCATGTATAAAATAAATATAATTTACAGGTGTTTCGAATCAAATCCAATTCTTTAATTAAGCAAATTCCTCGGGGTCAATTTTGCTCAGAATGTCCAATTCTCTCATGAAAAAATCCATCAACTCTTCCGCTCTCTCATAGCTAGGCACTATCTTCTTATCAGCACCTCCGCATATATTGATCCTTCCATTATAACTACAGCTTGTAAATCCAAGAACTAAATAATTAAATTAATTAATTCATCAAAAATACACCCTCGATTCAAAAATACAAAAATACCCAAAGATCCCGGTAACAAGCCAGCGGCAAACATTATGTCCTCCACAGGAACTCCACAGAGCCATCCATGATATTTGGATCCAGGCATAGATGTCAACGCCGAAGTTGTTAGAACATTTTTAACTCCAATCCGAATCATCCATGGTAGAAGACCCCCTGTTAATTTCATTAGAAAGAAAAATGCAACAGGTATAGTTGATTTTTTTATATTTTCCAGGCTTTGATGAATCATCCGTAGCCTTTGAACTGGTTCGGAAACCCCAAGAGGAAGTTCAATGATCGAGATTGTCCTATTGGAATACAATACGTTAAAAGTTTAAAACCATCCCCCATTTCCTAAATAATAATTATCAATTTAATTTACATGTGATTCCTAAGCTTATGACCGGGGTGACCAGGAACTGGAAGTGGGATGAAAGCATGCATCTTTTTTGGAACTCTTACCCCTGACCTTAGCATGTACTCACGAATAGCTCCAAGCAAAGCCAGCGTATATTACACTGGTGACTCCAACACTTTTGAAATTAAAATTTCAAATTATTTCATGAAGAAATATTTAAGATTTTTTTACCCGTGTAAATTCCGTATATCTTTCAAGTAATTCATAGATATTTTATCACGGAATGATCCCACAACCTCTTTTGTGAGTTCATTCTCTGGAAATGTCCAATCATTTCTATCTACCGACCTTAGGAGTGTCGGGAAAAATTCCACCATTGCTCTTCCAAAGAATCCCAATGCTTTTTGTGTCCTTTTAAAAATTCCTGGCTGTTTTCTATTCCTGTTTGCATAAAGATGTTCGATAAGGACATCTTCCGGTCTCCTATCTTTAAAAAAAATTATCAAAAGCCTTAATTTATTTTATTGGAATACCTAAAGCTTCTGCAATCATCTTTGCAATCGAGAATCCATCACATATCGAATGGTGGATAAGCCAAAGTAGAGCAGATTTAGGCTCGATACCATTTCCGGTGTCTTCAAAGTAATTTGAGACTACCCATAAACGCCAGGGTGACTTTTCCTTAGGGTGGGGTTGTTTTAAAATGGATAGGACAATTTCCCGAAGGGCTCGATCATTAATCCGACTTGGAAGACCATCTGCTTTGTACTCTTGTATATGCTCTTCAATTCGGAAATTAGATTCAGGTCTCCAAAAGAAAAATCCACCAATCCTAGGCCATTGGCAAATGTATTGTTGAAGCTCTGGACGCTTGAACTCACTCGTTAGAGGATCCTTTCCTAAGACGGTGTTTGTAAATTGTTTTCGGAATTGATCAATATCAAGGGGTCCTCCAACAACAAGTCCAATCATTAAATTGATATTTGGGGCTACATTTATTGAGTCCACGGCGGATAAAGAACTTCTGGAACTTAGCATTTTGCCCAGATCTGGTCGAAGACGTGGGGCAAGACGAAATATGATCCATCTGTAGAGATATATTGGGCTGAGGAGGAGGAATAATAGGGTGAAGCCGAGTGTGAGGAATATCGAGGCGAAAAACACAAATATTTCGTAAAAGAACCCCATGATTTAAATTGGGATAAATTGAATTTTGATTAGGTAAATAAAGACATTAGGGAATTACTGTATTAGAATTGAATAATTCAAACGTGCTCCCAAACAAGTTTGAATGTTGGGAATTTTTCCGAGATTTCGGTGATAGGATAATTATATGTTTAATGTTTGGCTGAAAAGGACAAGGGTTTGTCTAGGATTTTTACAATGTAAATGTTTAAATACATGTCTGGGTTTTAAAAAATTTTACGTACAATTATAAAATTAAACCTACTTTACCTATACTCATTTATATCAGTAATATAGGCAATTATACATTAAATATACATATACCAACGTTTTGTATATCGTAGTAATATGTTCTAATACTAACGATCCTAGATATGTAAAGATAGACTCAAATATTTAACATTTGAGTAAATTGTACATTTTATACATTTTATTGTTTGAAGATGGGAAATTAATTGTTTGTCAATTGTCAGATTTTATTCAAAATTAAGCTAATTAAATTAATCCAGAAGTACATATTGTTGATATGTAATACAATATATTGTAATAACTCATAATAAGTACAATAGACTAATATAATACATACTGGTAGCCGTTAGGTAATATACAATATGTGCTTGAAGATACTAATAAAAGGAATTCTGGCCGATAAATTAGTTTTTTTAAACTAATTTATTCAGCCAGAATTAAAAATTAAATAAAGAACGCAATCTAAAGCTATTTATTTGTAAATGGAAGAAAGATTATACATGAATTCCAGCCAACTTTGGTTTTTTTTTATTTTTTTTAGAAATAATTTTTATTCCAAGTAGCATTATGAAATATTTAAGTAAAGATTTTAAATTCTCTCCTTTTTACTGGTTTGTCTCAATTTAGCCAAAATTCCAAACACTTGCACAATGAGATCCACAAGTTCTCTCGCCTCATCATTTTATCCTTTGGTCAGCTTCCCCGACAAGTGATCCGTTAAAAGAAACTGAAAGGGTTGTAAATCCAAAGGCTTTTGAGATTTTTTTTAAACATATTAAATATTTTTAAAATATATTCTCTAAAATATACCTGAATTCCCAGGAAGTAGACCTGCTGCTTGATGGTACAATAAAAATCCTAATTTCTAATTAATTAAGATTAAAAAATACCTGAAATGATGACGGATGGAAGGGAAACCTTTTGGCGATGTTTCTCAAATGTTTTAAAGGAATTCTCTCGCTCATCCATCCGGAAATCTCTTTACTCATCTTTGGCTTAAAGATCACATATGCCATTTGTTAAGGTCAAATGATCCAACCACTGTCGGGAAAAATTCAAATAATATATTGCCACGAAGAGAAATTTTCCAAGTAGATATTTCCACGTTGCATGTGCCCTCTTGTGGAAAAATTTCTCAACTTTAGGCGCATCAAAGAGGTCAAGGCATAGGTTTAAAATTGAAAACCCATCAGCCAACAGATGATGACATTTAAATAGGAGGATTGTCTGAATTTCCTGGCCAAAATTCTTGATCAAAGTAATATTCCAAGGGCTTCTTTGTTCGGGAAATGGAGACCCTAACTTGATCAATTGTGAACCAAACAAGACCTTCTTTTTCTAGAGGGCGCTCTAACTCTCGAATAATAAATATGTTCTGATATTGAAAAATCCTCCTCCGAGCACCAGAATAAATACCCTTCGAATTTTATGCGTATTCCCTGAGTTATCTGTATGCAAGATTTTGGGCAATTCCGAAGACGTCGTTTTATGAATGAGTTTCCGGATAAATAGGCGTCGAAATTCTTCCAAATTAGTATCGCCATTTATAAAAAATTGCAATAACTTATAATATTGATACTACAATACGATCCAACTAATACTTACTATGATATAAATTAATACATATAGTTTTGCATGAAGAAAAGACAATAAACGAATATGAAATGAAATGAAATTAAAGCTTAATTTTGAATGTAACCTAAATCATTTTAATTAAATTTTTATTCAGAGAATTTTACCAATATATTGTAGACTTTTATTATTTAAAATATTAAAACTCGATTTCTTGATCAATTTTTGGCTTGGCGCTTGATCCGATGTTGACCCTATTAGCAAAGGTCTCGAAACACTCGAGTACCTAATACATTTTTGGGGATTTTTCAAGATGAAAATATTTAAAAGATAAGAATTTTATAAAATCTTACATAATCAATGTTCTCTTTAGTATTCATTGCATTCATGCAACATCTGATCCTTCCCTCCATCAGTGGAGTAGCAGGCCTTTTGATTTGACAAATTTTTTGAAAATTGTCCGAATTTAATTATTAATTAAAAGCAAACCATCCGACTCCGGCAAGACAGACATTTTTGTTTCTCATATAATAAATTATGTAAGGGAGAATTCCAAAGGGGATGACAATGGCAATCACAGCTGAGACATCATCTCCGTACACTTTTAATTGGATTAGATATCGTACACTTAATATGTAATTTGAAATTTCAAAGCTTACCGATATAGCCCATCCGTTTGAGGGAATTGCGGAAATATCGCGAGATGCGACATAAGTTTTCGACCCTTGTGGAAACGGAGGGATCATTTTGGAGAAAGTGGGTGTTTTCTCGGAGAAAACTGGTTATAGGTACTGGCATGGCTGTTCCATACTTGTGTGCAATTGATCTTTGAAGAAGAAGGTTGATGAGCTTCTTGGACCCTCCGATGTACCCGCCCGACGCACCAAAGCTTTTAGCCAAAGTAGCCTGAGATTAAAAATGCTAATTTGTACTTTTTTAGAAATTATAATCAGATCTTACCATCATGATGTCAACTTCCCTCGGGTCAATCCCAAAATACTCTGTGACCCCACGACCCGTTGCCCCAAGGCATCCAATCGAGTGTGCTTCGTCCAGATAGAGATAAGCGCCGTAGGTGCTTTTGATTCGGACAATCTCTGGGAGTTTACAAATAGTTCCATGCATGCTGTAGACACCCTCGACAATTATGAAAGCTTTGGACACTTGACCGGAAGCGATCCCCTCCCTCAATTTCATCTCAAGATCAGCCATATCTAAATAACATTCAAAACGGAAACTTGTATATTTTTAGTTATCTAAAATATCCAAAATCAAACCATTGTGTTGAAATGAAATCATTTTGGCTCGGGTGAGTTTTAGTCCGGCGATGATGCTTTTTAAAATTATATTTATAATTATGAATAATAAATAATAGAGGTTTGCAATAGAGATTGAAATTTTAAATTTAAAAACTTACGAGGCGTGATTGAATTCATCCGAGAGAATTAGAGTTTTTTCATCCATCAACGTCGGGATATTAAAAGCATTTGTTGCATAACCCTTTTTGAAAATTTATATATTTTAAAAAATCTAAAATTAAAAATTAATCCTTTTTTTACCATTCCGAAAGTGAGAACTTTTTCAACCCCGAGGAAATCGGCTAGGGCATTCTCAAGTTCAATATGAGATCTTGTAGTACCTTTTAGCAGATCATAGTAGATAAAAGAAGTCGAAGCCAATGCTATCTGTTTTAAATAAAATTACCAAATTCACTTCTGGGAGAACATGGACCGACGCCAAATTCCATCAAGTCCTACGATAATTTCAAAAATAATTTGAAATGAATTTATAATTTTTTTAAGCTCGAGAACAATTTTCATTTTTAAATGTCATAAGCAAATTGACCTGAATCATTTTTGGCAGGGTGGGTGATTTTGTATCAGAGAGGTTGAGGTAGTTGAACGATCCCAAATTGTAGCATTCCTTTGTCTGATCTGTCAATCTATAAAAAATGCTGTTAAAATTGATTTCTTTTGCAATATTTTCTACTCAGATTTTCTGATTAAAAATATTTTGGTATATCAATGTATTTAATTACTCTATGCTCCATCCGTTATTCCTGGATTCCCTTTGAATTACAATGATTTTGGGACCAGGCCTATATTTTAATATGCGAATCTTGAAAAAACCGATTCCGATTTTTAAATTAAAATTTACGGTGATCTGATAGGACTATTAAGCATGAACCAAGCCCTTCTCGCTATATTATCTTTATAGATGGTCAACCATCGGTCATATAACTTGGGATAGTCCTGTTTATACAATATATAATCTCTGTTAAGAATAAGATTAGATACTCTTATTTCAAGTTAAATTAATACTCTTCGATTTCTCTCTTTTCTTATCCGAATCCGGAGTATCTCGTTCAAGATCCCTTAAAGTTTAATAATTCCTCAAAATTTAAAATGTTCAAGAACTCACATATACAGTACATATGAAATATTTACCAAAAAGAGTCCCAACAATAATAGTAATAAGAGTTCTGATTAAAATTGGAATTGGAATCGGCTGAATTTTTTCACCCATTTTAATGAATTAAAAAAATCTAATATTAAATATTGAAAGTGCCTGACTTTACTTTAAAGTCTAATTTGTTTGCTCAAGTAATTTGCCATATTTAATTGCTTGAATGATGTCCTATCACTCGAATCTTAAAAAGCTCTCACGTTATTATCAGGTTAACAGGAGACATATGATTACGCCCTCAACATCCAATTAAAAATTTAGGTATATTAACCTTTATATTTTTAATTAACTTTAATTCAATACAGAATTTCAGGAATTCTAGACAGGAAGGATGGGGCAATTAAAAGTAATTAATTTTTATCATACTTGATGCTCCAACCGTTATTCGCCGACTCCCTCTCGATCATTTTCATCATTGGCCCTGGCCTTTAAGTGTGTAAAAATTAATTTCATAATATAATACTTATGTATTTTTTATAAGTTATTTACGGCGAACATATTGGCGTGTTTAGGATGAACCAAGCTCTCCCTACTATATGATCCTTATAGAGGGATAGCATTCGATCATAGAGCCGGACGTAACCCTGCAAATTTTTCCTTTCAAAATGTCATATTTGAAAGATGCTTTTAAAATCTTTGATTCTTTACCTTCCGGTTCCGCTCACTTTTATGCCTAAGTCTTAGGATTTCATTGATGATTCCTTTGAAATTATATACATATGTATATTTTAAAAATTGTTATGAAATATAAAATATTTCACCGAAAATGCTTCCAACCAAAATGGTGATTAGCGTTTGCAGAAGTATGCACAATGGAATTCTCTTCATATTTTTTTATATTTCGTTCCGAATAAATTAATTTTGAAATTTTGTATTCTGTGCTTATTTTGTGTTTAAATCTGAGCTTAAAACTAAACTGTTCCTAATTGCACAGATCCATATGTGCGAAATCATTTCATTTATTTAGGGAAGTTGAATAGATGGGTGTCACCCAAAGAGTAAGAGTCTCCCACGCTCACCCTAATTACTTTGTAAAAGGGGAGTATTTGGATTTTAATCCAAGTTTAATTTATTTCCCAGAAATTGGAATGGGCGTGGAACGGTCTTGATGTTTCAAGGACTTTTTGCGCAGCTCAGCTTTAAATTAGCAAGGATTTATAAATATGTAAATATACATAAATAGATATGCTTCCCTTCTAGACTAATCCTAAGGAAAGAGCCAAACAATAATTTATTTTGTTATTTGTATATACCTAATATTTAAGTAATTCTTTTAATTAAATATATCGCATGTAGTACCCTAGTATATAATATTAATTATGATCCTTGCCTTTGACATGTTCCACTTTCAGAATTGACAAAATTTTATGCATTCTTCATTCAGTGATCACTGATAATATTATTTTTAATATTAATAATAATAATAATAATAATCATATAGCTTATATTACTACTATTACGATATGTATGAATGCCGATAGAATTTGAATATTCAGGATCAGAAGATTGGAGTTTCAGCCTAATAATACGAAGCATACATATTTGTAGGCACCATTAATGAAATTCGAATTTTTAATGACTCACGTACAGATTAGGAATGATTGACCAAAACGATTTTAATTCTGTAACTATATACAAGTATATATTACGAGAATTACTACGATATATAATAACTAGTGATACATAGCTTCTAGATAAAGGAAGAATACGAGTAGAATAGGCAAAATAGTAGTATCAGCAATTCTTGGAAATTATTATTATAATTTAAAAATATTAAAAAAATTCCCGAGTTTGAATAACCTACTATGATATCATAGTAGTATCTGCTCAGTCAGTTCAAATCGGTTTCGTTTGACGTTTTCGATTTTTTCTTATTTTGCGGGGGCCGGCATTCGTATTTCTGCCTCTGGCAATTCATATCTGATTCATATTAGTTGTGTCCGCCCATTAAAATCCTATCTATTTTTTACATTTCCACACCGGAAGAATTGTGACATTTTGAGTTTGACTTTGGACAACACCCTGCTGTGTCATCCGACCAAGTACTTTAATCCTAAATTCTATTGTATTTATTAACCCAAATTCATTAATCCTATCTGTACATTACTCTTATCCCCCATTTATTTTTTATTTACAGAATGTCAGCTGAGCAACTAGCCGAAGATCTCCCCGAAAAACTGACACTTGTTGCGGCCCTCAAAAAACCCAAATTCAAAGACTTTACCCTTGTGGTCAACGATGGAGAACTCTTCCCCAGCCTGTCAGAACCCGAGCTGGAGGAGATCCTCAAAGTTCCAGCACCAATTGACACTTCCAAGCCTGACAAGCCGCAGCCAGAGGAAGAGAGAATGGAGCAATCCTCATTTGTGGAGTTGGCTGCTGCTGCTGCTGATGATGATGACAAATCATGGACAGTTGTAGGACAACCACGACGAAAACTTCCCAAAGGGATGATCCTCACCGAGAATTTTGCTCCAACTTTCGCATCTTCCGGTGATCCTCTCGTGGATTTCTTTTTCCACGTTCTTGAATCGACTCCAACTACTCTGACGCTCCAATATGTCCAAAATGCTTGGAGTAAGGATCCTCTGGCCACTCTCAAATTAATTGCAATGCTCCGTGACATCCGTGGAGGAAAGGGGATTCGTTTTCAATACCAGCATTGCCTTTATTACCTATACCAAAACCATCCAATGACTCTTTATAAAAATCTGGAGTCCCTCCTTCAATTCGGATATATGAAAGACATTCTCCATTTCCTAATGATGATCCAATTTGATGGATTTGTTCACCCTTATTTCGCTTTGGATGACCAAGGAAAGGGAGGAAAGAATTTCAACATACCTGGGTCTCAACAAATCCTAAATCAAATTGTTTATCCCGTCAAAGCGAAGCCCAAGACTAAAGATGGGAAACCCATAATTAAGGTGGTGCCATTAAATTTCAAGACTGGGTCAAGAATGGGAAGGAAGGGGAGGGCAATGCTACTTCAGAAAAAGGCCATGAAACCTGCCAAGAAAAAACCCGTTCAATCCGACAAGGAGAAGAGGATGTACAATCAATTAATTCTCAATGCAATTCTTGGATCTGGATCTGGGGATAAAAGTAAAAATGCTGCAAATATACCAAAGGGGGAAATGGTGGAAGCTCGGATCCAATTCCTTCGGTCAAAGTTCAAAGAAGATGCAAAATACAGGGCATTTCACCTCATGATTGCAAAGTTATTTGCTTATCAGCTTTACAAGGACAGCCTGGCTCTAAAGGAGATTCAAGAGAGTCAAAAGGAGAAGGGAGAAAAACAAGAAATATCTCTTGCAGGCAAATGGGCACCAACCCTTGAGGTTTGCAATTTTTAAAAATTATGAAAATTAACTAATTTCGATTTTAAAAATCTAAATTATGAAATCTATGCTTTTTTCCATTTCAGGGGCATTTTGATCGGTACACTTTCATTGCATCTACAATTTCACTGCATTACATCCAACTCTTGGCTAAGAGTTCAAAAGAACATGAGGAGATACTGCTCAAACCTGTCCCAATCGCAACTTACCTTGCTCGGAAGACTTATTCAAAAGAGCTGGTGGCCCTGAGGAAATATCACGAGGTTCCAGAGGTATTTGACTAATTTAATTAACATTTTAAACATTTACATTGGAATAATTATAATTGGTATTGGTTCTTTACAGATCGCGATGAGCGAAGGGAAATGGGATCAAGTGAATTACAAGCGAGTCCCAGCTAAATGTATGCAAAAGAATCGGACGCATTTTATCGAGCATGATAAGGAGCGATTTGAAGCGTTTGTGGGTGATAAGAAGACCAAGATTGCTGGAGCGACTCTGAAGCCGGTGGAATTAATCAACCGTGTCTACGAGTATGCACATATTGCTGAGACCCCTGAGGTGTTGATTGAAAGGGAAGTTATTGAAAAACAGTGGATTTCCCTTGTGGATAGCATTAAATCCAAAGGTATATAAATTTGCTTTGTAAATTCTTAAATGCCCATCTGGAATTCTGAATATTCTCTAAAAAATTAAATTTGAATTCCCCAGGAGGTGCTCTATTCAAAAATGCGGTGGCTATTTGCGATGTAAGCGGAAGTATGGCCGGACAGCCGATGATGGCAGCGATTGGACTGACTCTAATCACATTAGAGGTCACTAAACCTCCTTGGAACTCAATTTGTTTGACCTTCTCTGAACAGCCAGACTTTCATAATCTGGCAGGATGCAAAACTCTGTTTAAAAAAGTCAGCTCTCTTGAACATATGCACTGGGGAGGTAATACGGATTTGCATGCGGCATTCATCAAGATCCTTTCAATGGGAACCGAGAATAAACTGAAGCAAGAGCAAATGCCTTCCGTTCTATTCATATTTACGGATATGGAATTCGACCAAGCATGGTATGTCCTAAGTAGATTACACAAACTTATAGAATTATTCTAATTTTTTCTCATATGAATTTCAGCTCTGGATCGGATCTGACAAATATACAAGCGGCCAAGAAGCTCTTTGAGCAAAATGGGTAAGTGTATTTTTTTGATATAAGGTTAAAATTACCATCTTAATTCTGTATGAATTGAATATATTGTGCTCTATCAGATATACCTTGCCAAGCATCGTCCTCTGGAATCTCCGGAGCTCTTCATCAACTCCAGTCCAGTTTGATGATCGTGGAGTGATTCTTCTATCGGGATTCTCAGCACAGCAGCTCGACTTTATAATGAAGCAGGATGATCTATCTGCATGCGACCCACTTCAATTTGTCATGAGCGTTGTGGATAATACAAAATATGAGTGTCTTAAAGTTTATGATTGAAAACCGGATTACGAAAAGTATTAACCAATCAAGTCCAATATATTTTTGCTATTTACCTGTTTTTTGCCATATATGTAAGTATAGAATTCGACGGAATAGGGTGCTACAGTCTACATTTTCATTAATCTTGGTAGTAGACAATTAAGATTAGAATTAAACTTTAAAGGTAGGTACCTATCTAATTCTCTGTTATCTAATTTACCAGTTACTTTAAGTTTTGGGAAATATACAAAGTAATACAAAGGGTATACAAATAAATTGCTTCGTATTGTACGATATTTGGTACTACAATAAATATCAGTAACAAGCTAATAAATAATAAAATATTGCATTGAAAAAGTTCGAAAGATGTCTCATGATATAAAATTTATTTTTTTCGATACTTTATTTCAGGATCATTTCTCATTTTTCCTCTTATGACAATGTAGTCACTAACTGTAGTTTAATAAATATAAGCTCATAATTTAAATAAAGAGTGTCAAAATATAGAATAAATTAAAATAAATATATATCTCTTCAATAAATTCGTTGAATTAAGTAGTACAAAATATATTAAGATTTGATTAGATTTCCATTGGTAAAGTATGGGTTGAATCTATTCTTTCGAGGATATTCTGATTGCTTTGTACTGCCCAAATTTAATTATTATAGCAAAGACAATCACAAGACCGACACCAACAAGCCTTGTAATTTAACCTGAAAATGATAATAATTATAATATCGTAATATGGGGGATGATGATTCGCATTTTTGAATAATTACCTTCCACCTAGATTTAAAAAAATAAGCAGGAATTTAGGATTAGCAATTTATTTTATATGAATTGAGTATTTATGCACATACAAGCTTGGCAGCATTGCCCCGTAGCTTCATTAGTGAATCCTCCGCAGGTCAGACAGGTTGTTGTTCCATCTATAGCACATTTGAATTGAGCAATTCTTAAATTTATTTAATTTATTTAAAACCAACTAAGATAGAACTTACCATCAGTCCTCAGAACCAATCGGTCGGTGGAAACAATTTCATTGAGGAAAGCATCAGATGATACCAATGGATTTTCTGATGTGATTTGTGGGAGCTTGTCAAATCTATTCTCACTGGCTGCTGATTCTTGGCTTCCTCCTAAAATTCGGTCCAATGAAAAAAGTAAAACCCATTAAACTGTACTTTTAAGATGTAAAAGTACTCAGATTTCTTACCACTCTTGGCGTTAGTGTTGGTAGGAACAAGAGGAAATTGTGGTGGATGTTCGAAGGGGAATGACACTTTGGATTTGACAGCCCCTCCACCGACACCTCCAATCGATTTCCGGTCGGTATCACCCAGAGCCATTCCAAAGACAATGACAACGGCAAGAACTGCGTTAAGTTTGTCCATTTTAAAATTTGCAGGTTATTTCTTGATGAAATTTGATGAAAAATAAGATTTTAATGATTTCAGGAGCTTTTAAAAGTGTTTTAAAGGGGACAAGTGTAATTGCTTGTAGTAATTACTAATTAGAGAGTTAATTGGAGAGCTGATTACTGATGAATGACTGACAATATGGGTCAGTCTGTTTATATATGGATCCGTCGAAGGGTGTGTTTTTTGCATTATTTGTAGTAGTGGTAAAAAGCGTGAGAACTTTCGCAAATTAATTTAGATTGGGGTAGTTTAATTTTATAAAGCCGTTCTGATGGGAGATTGTCGCTTTTGTTTGTTATTTAATATTTCTGATGGGAAATATTGATAAGGAAGGTCAGGTTTGGTCAGGTTTTTAGATCAAGATCGGGAGCGAAAGGGGTGAGGAAATCAGGTCAATAAAAGTTCGAGACGGATCTTTAAAGATTCCCTTTAATATAAAATTCATATCCACACCAGAAATACATAAAAAATTATTGAATTTCTCAGAGGATCTGATCTTGCTCTAATTCTAAATTTCTATTTATACTTTTATGCCTAGCACATGTACATACCTACAATAGATGAACTGATTTAATTAAACTTGATCTTTTTAAAAACTATTACCAAAATAATGTTTTTCAAGTATATTTTTTATAAACCATCCTCGTCCCAATTAATTAAATTCAAGTAGAAAATAAAGGTTAACTTAACACCCTGATTCATTATAATTCCAAATTCTCATTTGACGACCTTTGACATTTTTATTTGGATATTTTGCTTGAATTTTAATCAAAAACTTAAAAATTCGAAAAGTAACGTCAGAAGCGTCACTTTTCAAGCCTTCCTAAATTCTGTATAAAAAGGATCCAAAATATTCAATTTGGAGATCTGCTAAAAAACCACAAAAGTTCCTCCGGTTTATTTTGCAAGTTAAATTGTTAATGAAATAATTAATTATTGTTTTAATTACTCCTGACCATCATTCACATTTGGGACAATCAATAAAGAGCATCCAGGATGGTTCGTTTACGGCATAGGTAAAGATTATCTGTAAAATTGTTTTTTACTGCAATCTGCAATTTTTAGATTTCGTATTTCTGTCCGTCCAAATTAATAATTTGAACTTATTTTTAATTGGCAGATACATAACTGTAGAGGTAGAGTTTCAAGGGAAAAAGATTCCTCCCAACCGGAACCCATCTCTTGCCCTGATGACCTCACTCAATAGGATGATTAAGCAGCTACATGGGAGTGTTGGAGTTGCATTAGCTAAAGCTGGACTTTTTGGTATGTGTCCGTAAAACAAGCATTTTAACATGTGTTTTTAATTTGGTATCTCTCTTTTTTTCAAATTTCAGTCAATTATTTTAACCTGGACACGGGCATGGCATTTATCCGAATGAGGAGGTCAGCCTATGATATAGTCTCTTCCGCTCTCCCGCTTGTGACGACCCTCGATGGCCACCCAGTATTACTCCGAACCTTACATACCTCTGCCACAATTCGACACTCGAGTTTATTCCTCCAAAAGCTTCAAAGGAGAGCCCTTATGGACAAATATTCGACAATAACTACAGAAGAAGGTAAAGCGGAATTTAAAAAAGAATTGGACAAGATTAGGACTAACACGACTCTACTTAACCTGACACAAGCTATTGGAAAAAGGAAATCTACGGCTCAAGAGGAGGATTCATCTATTCCGTAAACTAGGTAGTATATTTCATTTATGATATTTTATTCATTTAACCCCGTAATTTCTTAAATTTTAATTTAACAAAACATTAATTCTTTCTTATGGTACTTTTATACAGTACGAGAAGATTTGCTAAATATTTAACTAGGAATAAAACGGGATTTTTCTAATCAAAACTTGAAGACTTGTTAAAGAGATGCTGGACTTAATTACTAGAATTAGAATTAGATATATCCGTAAAATAGATTTTAGTACATATTGCTCTATCATTCGTTAGAATAGTTTGCAACAAGGAAAAACAAAGAGTTTAAAGCATTATAATTTATAATTATAGTACAATTACAGACATGTATTTAAAAACATTTTAGAATTTCAAATCAAAAGTTCAAAACAAATCTAGGGGTGCATTTCTGGTTTTGAATTCAATTTTATTTACATTCTTTTTATGGGCAGCGATTCTCAATCTTCGGACTCGGGGGTTGGGTGGTCTTCCTTTTTTTTGCAGTATAGAGCTTCAAAATATTTCCGTAAATCATAATATAGGATTAGTAATCACCGGATATACGAGTACTCGTATCATATTCTCAGGTCACCCAATCTGACCTTGAAGAGTCAAAGAGTCTGACAATCGAGGATTGTTGTTCTAAGCTATAATGTATGCTACAATTTAAATTATTTTAAAAGCACAATGACAAAGATGAGGTATTTAAGTTGGCTTGAAATATAAAGTTGGAAATTCAAAAATATATAATAATATAAGACTGGGATAGGCTCTTTTTAATGGGTATCCGATCTCTATTCCCGGATCTACCTGTGAGCAACTCAATAGGCACGTCATTTAACTCGCTTTACCCGGGTTTACACAGTGTCATTTTACCTCATTTTCAA
>JAAZTK010001073.1:0-15535 GCA_036507255.1 Megalothorax incertus
TTTTTTTTAAATATCCTTTAAAATACTAATCTTTTAGAAGTGAAAATTTCATTTGTTATCTAAAAATAACACCTTATTATCGAGAAACATATTTTTCAATCTCATTCTGGCCGAATAATTGATTACGAATAATATTTTAAAATTAAAAAATATATATCGCTTATAATATAATGTGCGAGATGGTACCATATACCAATTGTTAATATTTATAAGCAATATCTATTGGTATGGCATATATTTTTATACACTTGTAATTCAATTTAAAATACCTGAATCAACTAAAAATAATTAAAAGAGCTATTTGTGAATATATAATAGGCCATATATGCAAGCATAAACAAAATTTTAAAGAAAATTTGGGAGTTTTTAAGAGAAAATGGGGTATTCGGTTCAACCGCGGTTATCAACCGCGGTTTGCGGTTGCGGTTCGGTTGAGAAAAAAATTTCAACCGCGGTTGACGGTTGCGGTTCGGTTTGGAATTTTGGCTTGCGGTTTACGGTTCGGTTGAGAAAAATTTCAAACCGCAAAATGCGGTTGCGGTTCGGTTGAGCACTTTCAACCGAACCGAACCGCGGTTGCGGAGTACTATTGGCAATCACAATTTTCCATTGTTCCAATGATTTTTCTTTTAATCCAAATTCAGCATAGCATTTGGCAATTAATTCTTTATCAACTTTTCCAATTAAATTGATTTTTTCCGCACAAGTTTTGATTTTATTTGAAATTTTTTCAGTTAGTTCCTCCAAATCATTCAAATACTCCCGGTATTTTTCTAGAATCTTAAGTGCAATATTTAAAAATTCCAAAAATTTTTCTGGGTTACCAATTATTTCATGAGCTGATACAACATGATCACAAATATTCTTAATATAGCCCTCATCATATTCTAAGCCATACAAATCAATAATTGTGTCCATTCCAATTTTGCAAAATTCAAATAGTAGATGGTATTCCAATTGGTAAACGACATATTCATCTTTTCCCAATATTTCATGTTCTATGTTGTACCATTCAAAAATATTGTGGACATATACTTGGGAAATCAATTTCAATTGACGATTTACACAATCTTGTTGAAAATTTTTAACAATTAATTCCAGAATTTTAATGGTTTTTTTGTTCAAAAGTGTGTTTGAATATTCAAAATCAAAAGCAGCAATAAGTGTTGCAAAAAATTCCCAATATTTTGGCTTTTCATCCATACTCAATCCTCCATAAGAATTTGCTATCCAAATTAAAAAAAATGAAATTTTATCGTTATAATTTTCTTCGATCTCACAAACCAAAAGGTATCCCAAATACCCCAAAATCTTATCAAAAGTGAGTACACCCGGCAGTTGATTGTCAATTTTTTCATAATTTTGCTGAGAGAAAATTTTCATCCTCTTTTCCTGCTTGCTATCCATTGGAAAATGCCGTTTTAGATAGATTAATAAGCGAAAAATCACATTTTGCAGATTATTATCAACCCTTTCCATAATGGTAAAAAATTCACCAATTTCACTAATATAATTATTTGTAAATCCCGCATAGAAGTGATTTGAAATCATTAGACGGCAAAAGATGAATATATTCTCTGCTTCGTCATTTTGAAAAGGAATTTTTAAAACTTGCTGGACCAACCGGTGAATTTTGAAGAAATCTCTTTCGGGTTTTACCATGCTATACTTAATAAGGATTTCTCTCATTTGATCATACATTGTAAACTCGTTGGTTTTTAAAAACGCAAAAAAATTTAGAATTCCAAAAGGGATTTTGTCAGGGTTCGGGTAATATGCACAGATTACAAAAAATTGAGCAACGAGAGAACTTTCTTCAATCATTTTTTCATAACTAATCATAAAAGTGGAATAAAAAGATTGAAGTATTTGAAATCCTTTGAAATGCATTTGCAGCATTTCAGCCTTTCTCTCTTGGAATTTGTTCAAATAGTCAGATATGGAAATAACATTGTTTTTGATGTAATAGAGGGCTATTGTTAAAGCCAATGGAAGATGTCCAAACTCATTTCCCAATGCGTCCACATCATCATAATCTTTAAATTCTTTCTGAATTTCTTTACTGAGGTTTCTAGCCTTTTCTGGTGTGAAAATATCAATTTCAATGTGTGTACTCTCTCCCCTTTGGATATTACTAGAGGTGATAAGAATCTGTCCCGAATTTTTAGGGATAAATTCTGCAAGGTGGGAAGCTTTTTCCGCATTGTCAAAAATTATTAACCAATCCTCATTGCGTTCGAACCATTTGACATTAACGCCGTGGTTTTTCTCCAAATCCCTCATTTGAGATTTTATATTTGACGCTTTTTCAGCTGCGAACCAAAAAACGTTTTTCACATCTCGATGCATCCACGCATATTGTATGGCGATTGTTGTCTTTCCAATTCCTTCCAAGCCTTTACATGCAGTTGTTATCACACTTTTACAATTCTTCTTTCTTTCGAATGAATTTGTAATTTTCGTCAATATTCCTTCACGGCCAACAAAATTTTGGTTTCCGTTTGGAACATTCCAGAATATTTTCATATCCAATTGTTTGCTACCTGAAAAATCAAGTTATTTTTTATAAGTAAATTATAAAAATATATACTAGAACTTGATGGTTTATTCCAGACTTCAATGTGTTTTGGCGGGCAAACACTTCCTTTTAAAAAAATTGAATATTACATTTTTTTGAAAAATATTAAAATATTTTAATATTAACTCAGATATTCGAAGATGTGCTTGCTAGAGTCTCCAGAAAATATTTTACTAACAGCATCCATTGTGAGCTGTTTCCACTTTGCAATATTCCGTTGATTTTGTCCCATTTCATAGCAGGTGTCGGATTTACATAATTATTTTCCTAGAATAAATATTAAAAGTATATTTTTTATAAAAGAAAGAAGAATAAAAAATTGTTATTATTACGCAAATTTTTTTATCTTCTTCGCTTAGAAATTCATTTGAACGACAAATAGCCAACAATTCCGAAATATTTGCATCTGTACATCTGATACAAATTTGATACAAGTTCTTCGTGAGAAAATCCAAAGCCTCTTCCACCTAAGGGTCACACATCTTTTCTAGGATAAATTAAGCACAAATTCTTGATAGATTGACAGGGCACAATCTTCTGATTCCGAGTAATATTTGAATTTCATTTTTGTCCTTGAATTCAGGAATGGGTTATTCTAAAATAAAGAAAACTATTTTAATATTATTGTAAACGCAAATGAATTAAATCAAAAATATTTGAATTTATTGTACAATACGGATATGTACAAGTAGGTACTATCTCAGTTTCACACATCTTTTTTTCTTTTAATGGGACAAATTAAGCTTCAATTCTTTGGTATATTGCCTGGGCACAATCTTCTGATTCCTAGAAATATTTGAATCTCATTTTTGTCATTTTTGAATTCAGGATTGGGATATTCTAAAATATAGAAAAATATTTTAATATTAATGTAGGCATAATGCGCAAATCCTGGAAAAATTGCATGCATACTAATTTAGATTTTAGATCCGTATTTATTTATAATTATTAATTTATTTACGTCAGAAAGCACTTTATTTTGCGTAAATCCAATTTTGCAAGATCCATAATCCATATTTGAAGCACAGAATTGTATGCATCTATCAGAATTTCAATTTGCATAAAACAATTGAAAAGTGGGGTGACAGTCGCAAAATCCGAGCTCCCGAATTCCACCCATAATTCTGTTCCTCTAAGTCCGACAAGGACAAGTGTATATTCAATCGAGAGAGGAACACGTTCTAAAGCTGTCTCTGGCCATTGCAACCTTCCAATCCGCAATTCAGAAGACTTTTTGAGGGCTTTTTCAAACCTGTATTTGCGTCCACTTGAATTGCTTTCCTTGATAATCCTGATGCTGACGGAGGAACAACGGAGCCCCTGATATCACTCTAGAGGGAAAACCACTGCCGAGGTCACTCTTACACCCGCAACACTCTACCTAGTGTCTCATCAGAGATTTCGAAGGCCCTAACAAGCACCCTCACCAGCCTCAATTGTACAATCATTTCCGGTTTCATATTGGGTCAATTCCTAAGGTGGTTTTTTTACTCGAGTTGATTCTGATGACCTTGATGGCCCTCTACTACCCTCCAACAAAGTCTTGTTGAACTTACCAACATCCGCATTCCATCCCAGTGTCAGGGGATCCCTAAGGGCCATCTTCCCTGTGGGGGCTGACACTGGAGAAAGTTCGTAGCGTTCTTTTAGAACCTTTTTAAACAAATCTTAATTTGTTTCCCCTCTTTAAAGAAACAATGCCGCTGAACGCTGAACAATATAATTGCTTTGAACTCGGAGACAGGAAAGGGTGGAAAGTAATTCAATGTCGAGATTGCAAGTTATAGCATCACACCCGGAAGGCTTGCGCTGACATCTCTAATGACTCCTCCACCACAACTCCCAGAACCGTTACTCCTCCAAATTCCCCCTGAACCGCAAATCCTCCACATCTCCCAGAACCGTTACTCCTCCAAATTCCCCCTGAACCGCAATCTCCACCACAACTCCCAGAACCGTTTCTCCTCCAAATTCCCCCTCAACCGCAAATTCTCCACCACAACTCCCAGAACCGTTACTCCTCCAAATTCCCCCTGAACCGCAAATCCTCCACCACAACTCCCAGAACCGTTACTCCTCCAAATTCCACCTGAACCGCAAATCCTCCACCACAACTCCCAAAACCGTTACTCCTCCAAAATCCCCCTGAACCGCAAATCCTCCACCACAACTCCCAGAACCGTTACTCCTCCAAATTCCACCTGAACCGCAAATCCTCCACCACAACTCCCATAACCGTTACTCCTCCAAATTCCCCCTGAACCGCAAATCCTCCACCACAACTCCCAGAACCGTTACTCCTCCAAATTCCCCTGAACCGCAAATCCTCCACCACAACTCCCAGAACCGTTACTCCTCAAATTCCTGAACCGCAAATCCTCCACCACAACTCCCAGAACCGTTACTCCTCCAAATTCCCCCTGAACCGCAAATCCTCCACCACAACTCCCAGAATTGTTACTCCAAATTCTCCCTGAACCGCAAATCCCTCACCAAATCTCCCTCCAGATCTGATACTTCTACAACTTCACTTCACTCGAACCTCAACCTACTGTGAATCTGATTCCTCATCGCGTACTATATTTTATAATTATTAATTATGGAATCCCTAGAAGATTTTAATTTAAAATTAGGTAAAGGTCTAACGTTAGGTAGTTTTAATGCCAACAGCATCCGAAACAAGTTCCATGAGATTAGCTCACTATTAAATGTCAATAGCTTTGCAGTATTTTCACTAGTTGAATCAAGACTAGATAAGGATAGAGATTTAAGTTCAATGTATGAAATAGATAATTATAATTTAATTAGACAAGATAGAGAAAGGGAAGGAGGAGGTATTTTGGTATACGTTAGGAGTCAGTTTAATATTGAATTAGTCGAAATTAATTTCGAAATTCCTTTTGAACTTGAAATTCTTTTCCTTCGACTTTCTCATAAAAATATGAAGAGCATCAATTTTATTACGATCTATAACCCACCTCATCTTAACAAAGACATTGTCTTAACTGCTCTGTATAGGCTATTAGAGCTATCGATTGATTTTAAAGGAGATACTGTAATTGTTGGGTTTTTTAATGTCAATTTTATTGATATAATGGATACGCATGCAAAGCAATTTGTTAACCTTTTCTCTGAATTTAATCTTTTTGGCTTGATTAAGTCTTCCACACGTAACAATGCACAGTTAGATAACATTTTTGTGTCTAATCCTAATTTATTCTTAAACTCATTCTCAATCCCATTTTCCACCTCAGATCATAATCTACTTTATACAACCAAAAAAAAGGTCAAAGTAATTTTTGAACCCAAGTTTATTTATTGCCGAAGCTTAAAAAGAGTAAATTGGAATGAATTTGAATTAAAATTAAATGACCTCAGCTTTAATTTAAATGTACCTTTTTCACTTGACAATTCACTCTCCTTATACAATGATTCAGTAATAGGTTTACTTGATCATTTCGCACCCATTCACAAAAGAAAAGTTAAAGGTAAAATTACACCTTGGATTGATAAGGAAATGCTTGAACTTATTCGCCAGAGGAATTATCATAAGAGAAAGGGGAATTTAGTTGAATATAGAAGATTCCGGAATAAATGTAATATGCATTCTTTTTACTTGAAAAGAGAATACTTTCTGAATCTTTTTAAAGAGACTAATAGTTCATCTGACCTATGGAATAAAATTAATGAGTTAATTAAATTCAGGTCAACACCCCGTCTTAATTTCTCATTTGCTGGCTCAAGACAACTCAATTATTAATTCCCCTAATGATATGGCAAATATGTTCGATAATCATTTCCGCGTAGTAAGCGAGCCTCCTCTCAAAGAGAGTACTGACTATTTGAATCATCTTAAGGAGGACTATAATGACAGATTCAGAGACACATTGTCAAGTGATCCATTTTATGTAAATTACGACATTAATAACCTCCCAGACCTCTTCACCCCTGAAATTGTGTCTAAAGCTATAAAATCAACTAGCAAACCGTCAAATATGGGTTTTCCACAAATCCCTTTGAATATATTCAAGAAGTTCTCTTCTAACTTTTCATTACAACTTGCACTATTATTCAATATGATTTTATCCTTGTGCGAAGTTCCTCAATCATTCAAATCAGAATTAGTAACTCCACTTTATAAAGGAAAGGGCAAAAGAAACGTTGCCAATTCTTTTAGACCAATAGCTGCTTTGACTAATATATGCAAGATATTTGAAAAAGCTTTATTCTTCATTTTATATGAAAGAGTGGAGAGCTCTTTAAATCCTTTTCAACACGGATTTAGGAGGGATCGAACTTGTAACACTGCTTTAATGCAAGTCACTCAAGATATTTTTCAAGCTATCGATGAAACAAATGGCTATGTAGTAGCTGCTTTCATCGATCTCTCCAAAGCCTTTAATTCAGTAAATCACATTCTCCTATCCGCAAAGTTATTCAATTTTAAATTAGAGCCAAGGATAGTCAACACACCAATTGATATGCTTTCAGATCGAAAGTATAAGATAAAAATAGATGATTCTACATCATCCCCTTTCCCACTTTACTCTGGGGTCCCTCAAGGGAGCTCTCTTGGTCCTTTACTTTTCTCTCTGTTCATAAACGACCTTAATTTTGAATCTCCGGTAAAGTTCGCACTTTACGCAGATGATTTGGTCATCTATGTAAAGGGTAACAAAAATATCAATGCTTTTGACCTAATTAATAAAGCAATGGAGAAACTTGATAAATGGCTTGATGAAAATAGCCTGCTTATGAACTTGGACAAATCCGAATCAATGGTATTCCATAAAGTAAGAAGCCCTCCTTCTCATAATGGTCATGTAATGTATAGGGGCAATCCACTAAAAAGAGTAGACAAGTTTAAATATCTTGGCGTTTGGTTAGATTCTAATCTGACCTTTAAGCCTCATCTTGACCATGTAGAGAAGAAGATTTCCTGTTCTCTCGCCAAAATCTATTCTCTGAAACGACTTCTTTCTGTAAATGCTGTGAAAACATTCATTAACTCCTTTATCATTTCTCATTTTACATTCTGCTCTGATATCTGGACATGTATTCCCGATGTATCAATTTACAAACTGCAGAGAAAGATAAATAGACTTTTAATCTCTTTTACCCACCCAAACCTCTTCAGGAGAGCTAATGCTATAAAAGGTCCCCAGGTCAAGTTATTACATTCTCTGTATAATTCTATACATTTTGATTTTGACCTTTTAAGCCTAATGGAAATTGCGAGACTTTCCCTTTTAAAGAAAGTTCTTCTCTCATTTAAAAGATCCAAGTCATTTTATTTTAATATGTTTAAATGTGTGGCTTCTAAAAGGAACGAAATCAAATTAGAAACACCAATGTTCAAATCCTCGGCCTTTAAAAGATCTTTCAAATACAGAGCTAGTAAGACATGGAATGAAGTTGTCCCCTCTCAAGAGAAAGTTTGTAATTTAACTGTTGAGAAGCTTCGAAAGCTTTTAGTCTCGAAAAGACCACCCTAAATTAGTAAAAACCCGGTCGGATTTCTCGGTTGCAATCTGTCTTAAAAAATCTTATTCTCTTTCTTCGTTTATCGAGGGTATAACGGGTGCCTAGTTTATTTTTCTATATCCGACTTCCCTTTCTCTAACTTACGATAGGTTTATTATAGTTATCTTTTTAATTATTGTTAAATGTTATTGTATTAGTTTTTAAGTGTCATGAATTGAAAAACAATATTGTATTGAATGATTTGACACTGAAATAAAGTAACAAATACAAAATACAAAATAAGTGAATTAAATCAAAATAATTTTGAATTTATCCTTCAAATATCCAATAAACATTGATTGATAGAATTTTAAAAATCACATGTAATTTAAGAATATACATATTTATGATAAATATATTTTATTTGGTTGCAGATATGGATATATGGATTTTTGAATTTAATGCATGTTAATGCATTTAGACTCGTGAAATTATGAGTCTAAGTCAAAATATCATATGCAAAAGCTAAAATGCCACTTATAAAATTCCACTAAACTAAAATACCACATATTTTAGATAAAAGTTTTTTAATCAAAAATTACATCTATCGTACATATTGCAATACGTGCTACAATATATAGCTTAAGTATCCGTATATTGCAATCATATTAATGTAGATTCCTACCAATATTTAAGATTGTATTATTATTGTATAATGTACTACATATGTATTAAATTTGTGGATATCAGAGCGATAGATAAGATTTTTGACAAAAATATTGTTTGAATGAATCATAAAAATATGTATGACCTTTGGCTTACAAGTTACAATAGGTATAAAATACATATGGATATTACATAGCAGAAATATCGTAGTATTACAATAGAAGTATGCAATAGTAAATATACTATATTACTTTTATAGCCTATAAATATGATCTTAAACTTAGGATTAATTACATAAATTAAATTATGTACAAACTTACTATTTGATCAGCTTCAGTACGGGATACTGGAGAATTTACCTATTACCAATTATTGTAATTTCAGTCAAGTACAATACTTAATAATAATAAATAAATGATTAAAATTAAATACCTATGCATTTTTTCCAATAGTTTTTAACGGATGCATTCACTGGCACTTAATTAAATATTAATTTAATATTGATTTATATAAAATATGAAACCCAGAATATGTATTAGTTGTAAAATAGAAAATTAATTTTATTTTAGTAGAAATAAATATGTATACTGTCTATTAATGGTATTTTATTTGCAATGACCAATTCCTAGAATTCTTATATCATATTCAAATACTTGAATTGTTATCAGAAATTATTTCCCCCTTATCAAATATATGATGGAATTATATCATTTACGATTACTTTCCCCCTACTCTATTTCTATCGGCAAGATTGGACCGGATATTCTTATCATTCTGATAAATATTCAATACTTGAGCACCAATTATAAGTACATAATCCTACTTCACATATTTCCCATATCATTTACATGATAAGAAATGCATTTTTTGGCACATTTAATCAAGTTTCAAATAGAATTGTTAATCTGCTAAAATCCAACGATAATGTTCATGAGTTAAAATAAATTGGCTCAGATATGGATTTGATATGATAAGTTTAAAACTTGATATATCCGTATTGTATATTGTAAAAGAAAAGAAATAAAAGGAAATTCAATTAATGAAAGCTAATGGTGAGAATATATAAACATATTGTAGAATAGCTATAAATATTATATGAACTGAATATATCATCAGGATATCACATAAAACCAAAGGATGTGGAATATTATAATTTTTAAAAATAAATATGCCAAATAAAAATATGTATATAGGTATTTTAAAAATATTTTACAGCAAAATAAAATTCCGAGTTGGTTTTTTCAATTAAAATTCTATTAAAACGCAATTTAATTAATATTGTAAAAGGCATGCATTTGAAAATAAAAATTATTTATATTTTGTTTTTATTATTTGAATGTGTTTGTGGGCGGGGTGGTAGTAGTGGAGGAGGTCGTGGAGGTGGGAGTCGAGGTGGAGGATACAGAATAGGAGGATTTGGCAGTGGTGTCAGGGTGTGTCAGGGTGATTAAAATTAAAATTAAAATTCTTAAAAATAATAATTTTTGTAAATTTTAGGCAAATTCGAAGATTGAGACACGTTTTGGACACAAAATCAATTGCATGTAGGTTGGACTTTTGGGATTTCGGAAATTCTATTTTATTCCACCCCTAAATTCAAATTTCATTAAATAATAATTAGGTAATTTTCAATTTAAAATAACAATTTTTAAAAAATTAATTAGGTATGTAATTTTTTTTAAAAATAACATTTTTGGACAAAATATAATATAAGATACTAATTTTTATTATGACAAAAAAGAATTGTAATTTGGTACAATTAAATTAGAAATTTATTTATAAAAATTTTTTTGATTGAAATAATCAATTCTCTTATTTTATTTAAATATTTATGGACAAACTGAGAGCTAGTCGATTAAAAATCTTAATTTTTGTTCATATTTGATTTTTTGATTTGAATTAGCCGTGATTGAAAAAAACTTCAATAGGTTTTGAAATAATAATAAGATGGAAATAAATTAATAATTTCAATAATATAGTTTTGTAAATTTAGATTTAATTAAAGTATTTTTACTTGAATAATTACTTTAATTTGGAAAAGTCGTATAATTTTAAAAATGTCAGATTTTTATTTACTTCATCTGAAATTAAATTATTTTTGCAATCTTAGAATTAGTTCTTTTATTATTAACATGTAAACTGAGGATGTATCGCAGTTGAATTATAAATTAAAATTATCTTGAAATTTTGATGCTAGCTTATATGAGGGTTCACGATATTTACACATTTCGCAATCACAATCTTTACATTTCAAGACATCATGCTCCCTCTGAATCATTATTTTTAAAAATATCCCTTCATATTCTTCTCTATATCCTTCATATTCTCCCAAATCTGAATCTACAAAAATTTTCAAAATTCTTCTGTAACATTTTAGAGATTCATCAAAATTGTTGTTCCTCTTGAATGCTTCTTCCAAATAAAAAAGTGCGGGAATGCATTTTATATTTGAAACTCCATTTGTGAGCTCTATGCTCTTTACAGCTTCCGAGAAGAATTGAATAGATATCAATTTATCAATTAACAAGAATTCCCATCCTTTCATTTTTAATTTCTTGTAGTATGATGATGAATCCTCTCCCAAAAAACCCCGAAGAGTTTGTATATAATTTTGGATAAAAAATGGAAATTCTTTAATATTCAATTCCCCTTTGGATATTTTTGTTTGTTCAATATGTTCTCTTAAAATATTGTCCATCAATTTCATTTTATAACCTAATCGATCCTTACTCATACAAATATTTGGAACGCTTGAAGTCTCGTAATTATCAATAATTTTTAAGGCATATATTATTTCCTCTAGGGACATTTTGTGCACATAATCCGAATACTCCATTATTTTGCA
Organism: Megalothorax incertus; assembly: GCA_036507255.1. Lineage (NCBI taxonomy): Eukaryota > Metazoa > Arthropoda > Collembola > Neelipleona > Neelidae > Megalothorax > Megalothorax incertus. The sequence goes on from JAAZTK010001073.1 coordinate 11,553, forward strand.
AACACGATAATTTAAATCATCCGAAATCAATTCAATCATTGGGAAATCAATGAGATGTAAATAATTATTTTGATAATCCCCATTTTCAAGATACTCGTTGAATCCTTGAAAAATGGAATCCATTCCGAGATTTCTTAATAAGTCATGTGCAATTTTTTCATCTCCTTTTGCAAAGTGGCAAAATGCCAAATTTTCAATAACATTAATGTATTCTGAGCAACCTATTTGATCTTTTTCTTCAAAGTCTGTTTTGAGAATATTTTGAATTTCAATGCAAGAATCCCAATTTTCTGAAATCTTGGTTAAATACCCCAAAATTTTGTTAAATTTCATTTCCATGTTTCCCATCTTATCCTTAGCCTTGTTTGAAGCCTCCGTCAAAAATTGGACACTTTCTGAAGCATTTGTGATCTGATGACAAATGAGGGACATTGAAATGAAGTCTTGATATTTCGCATCTGGTTTTGCAGTCACCAATTTCCAATACTCCAGTGATTTTTCTTTGAATCCACATTTCCAATAAATATTGGCAATAAATTCATCATTAAATTTCCTTTGGGAATTCATTTTCTGTATACAATATTTGATATTTCCTGAATCATTATCAAACCAGTAGTCCAAAATTCTTTTCCCAGGATATATTTCACTTGAAATTGCAAAATAATTTGAAGCTTTTTCTATGTATTTAATTTCATAATATGCTTTACCAACATTCTCATAGATTGTGGAAAGATAAAGATTATCATATTGTAGATCCTTCAAATCCTCGATTGTGTCAATGAGAATTTTACAATATTTAATTAACCGATAGTTATTATATTTTTGGAAGGATCGCTTATTATACCATTCCAAAATAGTTATAGCGTATGCTTGTGAAATATACTTCACTTGGGGATTATCAAAATCCTGCTGCAAAATTTTTACGATAGATTCCAACCATTTAATTGTTCGTTTGTTCATAGGTGTATCTGACATATGAAATTCAAAGGTTGCCAAAAGTGTTGCGAAAAATTCCCAATATTCAGGTTTTTCTTCAGTTCTCAATTCTCCATAAGATTTTATTATCCAGTCTAAACAGGATGGAATTTCATCGTAATAATCTTCCTTATCTTTGCAAATATATAGGTAGCCCAAATAAGACAAATTTGTCTCAAAATTGCTTACTCCCAAAAGCCCTTTCTTATATTTTTCATAATTTTTTTGAGCCAATATATAAGTTTTGCTGTCCGGTATCTTCAAATTTAAATAGACTAAAAGGCGAAAATATACATTTTGCTGATCAATTCTCTCCAAAATTGTCCCAATTTCTTTATCATCAAAATTATTAGTTGAAAATTCATGGATGAAGAAGTGATCTGAAATCATTAGTCTACAAAAGATGAATATGTTTTCCTCCTCATCTTTTTTAAATTCGAATTTTAAGACTTGCTGTACCAACCGGTGAAGTTTAAACGATTCCTCTTCTGCCTTCACCATGCTATACTTTATAAGGATTTCTCTTATTTGATCGTACATTGTAAATTTATCTGTTTTAATGAAGACAAAATAATTGAGGATTCCAAAATATATTTCGTCTGGGTCAGGATAATATGCACAGAGTACCAAGAATTGAGCAGAAAGCGGATTCTCTTGCAACATTTTTTCATAGCTGATCATCAAGGTGGAAAAAACAGATGGAAGAATTTGAAATCCCTTGAAATCAATTTGTAGCATTTCAAGATTTTTATCCTTAAACTTGCTCAAATAGTTTGATATGGAGATGACATTATTCTTCATGTAATATAGGGCTAAAGTCATAGCGAGTGGAAGGCGCCCCAATTCTGAGCCCAATGCGTCCACATCTTTGTAATCCTGGAATTGTTTTTGCAAAATCTTCTCACAAACAATCCTTGCCTCTTCAACCGTAAAATTATCAATTTCAATGAGTGTACTCTCTCCCCATTGGATATTCCTAGAGGTGATAAGAATCTGTCCAGAATTATTTGGGATATATTCAGTAATATCTTCAGGTTTTTCAGCATTGTCAAAAATTATCAACCAGCCCTTATTATTTTTGAACCAATTAGAATTAACGCGGTGTTTTTTCTTCAAATCCTTCATTTGAGATTTCAAATTATCTGATTTTTCAGCCCCGAACCAAAAAACGTTTTTTACGTCTCGTTGCATCAACGCATATTGTATGGCGATTGTTGTCTTTCCAATTCCTCCCAAGCCTCTACATGCAGTTGTTATCACACTTTTACAATTGCCTTTCCTTTCGAATGATTTTGATATTTCGGCCAATATTCCTTCACGGCCAACAAAATTCTGGTTTCCTTTGGGGACATTCCAGAATATTTTCGATTGTGTGCAATCTGAAAAATCCAGTTTTGAATATATTTTTTGATTTAGAAAAGAAATTTAATATTTTAATACTAGAACTCAATGATTGACAGTCGGCTTCAATGTTTATTGGCGTGAAAACATCTCCTATAATGAAAGAATGAGTAGGTATAAAATTATATTCTTCGATTGTAAAAATTGTTTAATAAATTATTCCAATATTAACTCAGATATTTGAGGATGTGTTTGCTGGAATCTCCAGAAAATATTTTCCAAACACCTTCCATTGTGATCTCCTTCTTTCTTTGCAAAGTATCCGATATCCTGTCCCATTTCTCTTCACTTGTTAAATTTGCATAATTATTTTCCTAAAAAAATTAAAAAATTAAAAATTAAAAATAATTACCTAACTAAAAATTTACGCAAAAGGCTTTTTCCCCTTTGCTCAGAAATCCATTTGAAAGACAAATTGACAGCAATTCTGGTATATCGGTACACCTACAACGAATCTCTGGCCCGTTCTTTATAAGAAATTCCAAAGCCTCTTCCACCTCTGGGACATTCATTCTTTTCTTTTAATAGAGCAAATCACATTTTAATTGACGGCGGTCCAATCTCCTAATTTAAAGAAATATTTGTATCTGATATTTTTCATCATTGACTTTCTAAAATGTAAAATGTAAAATATTTTTTGTATTAAGGTTAAAAGTATTGAATTTATCCTTAGTCTAATAATATTTGGTTTGTATTAAGTTCAAAAAGCCCTTGATCCAATGAGCCCTTATAGATATTGTAATATAAATAATTCAAATCGAATTATAAAAATCCTTTAAATTCTTAAACTCTAAATCCTTAAATTCCTATCTGAATTTTACTCCTGTGAAGCTAGCAACCAGAACCCAGCACCCAAAATATTGGGTGGTCGCATGAGAAATTTCCCTTTGCAAAACCTCATTTTACCCCATTAGAAGATATAAGCTAATATAAATATTCAAAATTCTTTCTAAATTAAAAAAACAGTTTGAATTTTAAAATAAAATAAAATAAAATTTTAATAAAATAATTAATAAATTAATTAAAATGTGTAAAATTATATTCGGTTTGGATTTTGGAAGAGGAACCGAATAGAAAGTTATATACCACGGTATATACCACTTGTCAGTCAGTATATGCCACACGACACCCTGCCCAATTCTTATCTATATTTGGCCATTATACGTAGTACTCCGCAGCGGTTCGGTTTTCAACCGCGGTTCAACGCCAACCGCGGTTGAGATGCGGTTCGGTTGGAGGTTTTAAACCGAACCGCATGATCGGTTGCGGTTCGGTTGAACCTATGCGGTTTGCGGTTGCGGTTCGGTTGAGAAATTTTTTTCAACCGCGGTTATCGGTTGCGGTTCGGTTTAGGGGGTCGGTTCAACCGCCAACCGCGGTTGAACGAAAAATGATTAAAATTCAATAAGAAATGCAATTTTTCGTTAAAAATTTCTAAAATTCCGTGTATTTTTTCAAAGTCATTTAATTATTTTACCATACATTTATATTTTTTTTTAAATATCCTTTAAAATACTAATCTTTTAGAAGTGAAAATTTCATTTGTTATCTAAAAATAACACCTTATTATCGAGAAACATATTTTTCAATCTCATTCTGGCCGAATA
>JAAZTK010001074.1:0-15531 GCA_036507255.1 Megalothorax incertus
ACCAAAATGCTGGCAAATTGACCCAGCATAGCAAACAGCCATTTCGCTACATTCATCCATCTCAATTGCCCTTGATACTGAATTGTAGACATGGTCCAACGCCGGCTGAGAATTTTCAAAAAAATCAAATTAAAATGCATCTCTATTTAAGATTCGTGGTATTCATTCATATTAATTATTTATAATACCATCATAAAATTGTATCCTGTTGAGAGTGATCGGAATACAGGATCAAGCTTTGCCTCAATTGCTCCAAGCACCACGTAAATTACCACAAAGATTGGACCGGAAACGCCGAGAAGGATCAAGGGTATTAAGATGTAGTCTATTGAGCCTTTTACTATAGGGGGTGGTGGCGGTGGAGGAGGGGGAGGTGGCGGCTCTACCTCTTCACCTCCTCCTGGTTTATCACCTCCTCCTCCTCCTCCTCCTGAGGAATAACCTCCAGAATATCCCATCTCCTTTGGAGGAGGAGGACCGTACATTTCCTTAGGTGGGGGTGACCCATATTCAGGTTTTGGGGGTGGCCCGTACATTTCTTTCGGCGGGGGCCCATATTCTTGTTTTGGTGGGGGCGGAGCTGGATACCCGCCCATTTCCATTGGCATTTCTGGTGGGGGTTGTTGATACCCTTCCATTGGAGCATTGTAAGTATTTGGAGAATCTGGTGGAGGAATTGGATAGGTCTCTTGAGCGGCTGGAGCAGCGGGTGCAGGAAGATATGAGGAAATAGAATGATCCCCAGCGTAAATGGAGTCTTGATCTTGAACTGGGTTCATCCAAGAGTAATCATCTTGAGGGATTGGCTGAGCAAAATAATTAACCCTTTGCTGAGCTTGTGGTTCTGCAAAAAAAATGAATTTTTCTAAAATACTCCGTAAAAAAAATCATATTTACCTTGCTGAGGAAGATCCCCTAATCCTTCATTTGTATGAAACTGATATGAATAGCTTGGGATTAGGAGATCAGACTCATTTGCCGCCCTAGATTGTATTCGCCTATTGAGATCCCTGCATTCCACAATTGGGTAAAGTAAGATTGTTTGAAGAAACAGGAAGATTAGGCGTTTTCGAATCATTTTAGATCTGGGAATTTGTTTAAATTGCACAAAAACTAAACGGAAATCACTTTCATTATAAAATCAAGGCTTTTAACGAGAAGGATTCATATAACTTTTCATTGAAAAGTTATATGATTAGTTTTCATGATTGAAAACACAATTTGTTCTCTGAGGAAAGAACTGGAGAGAACTGAATACAAAATCTCTAAAATTAGGGAATCCTACTTAAAATCGGTCAAACTCACACTTCATTGGGGATTCCGTTATGTAAATGTGTTAAATCTATATGAAATTAGCTTTCAACGGGTTCGGAAATTACTCAGAACTTACTTATTCGTACAACCTATATCTTAAGAGCAGTCTGATCCCATTCCTATTAGTTGGGTTTAAAAATTTATATATAGGGCTCTAATGCGTTAACAAGTTTATAAATTGTGCATTTATTCTCTTGAATATTCAAAACTTGTAAAACTTATTAACAAATTTAAGAAATTGGATCAATAGGTATCTGTGGTCTATTGGACTATTCCCAGGATTTTAAAGCTTTCCTTACAAGAGAGTAAATAGCGTCCATTACGGGCTATATAATTTTTATCAATAAATCTCTTAATTAATATATCTGCATTTGCTAATATGATATTGATTACCTCAGGTGAATCCGGGAAAGATCGGGAAGTAAGTCCGACAATCCTCTGAAGTGACTTGAAATTTGGATCAAATCTATGTCTTAAGGCTTCAATGATCTAAAAATATATTGCATTTTTTAAATTATGCATAATAATTTGAGACTTTGAGTTCAAAACGGTACCACAAAGAAAAATACAAACATCGGACCACCAAATCCGGCGATTAAATGCGGGGTGAAAATTGGATGAAGTGGCCGATAATGGTAATACAAAGAATCATATTGATATGGATAGAATGGAACGATCTCTGTGGGTTGAACAGGATTCCTTTGATTTGTCTCATTTTTCCCGGAGGATGATGTGTCCAATGTTGAATTTGAAGCAGTCATAGTGGAGTTGTTGGACATTGTTGCAGGCATTTCTGTTGTAGAGGTACTATTTGACATTTCCGGTGGCATTGTGCTAGAGGTGTTAATTTTTTCGGAGGTTTCAGGCGTATTTGTCCAACCAGGAGGATATGTAAATGAAATTTGGTTGATGTCCATAGATTGATCTGCTATTTAAGTATATCATTCGAGCTTGGCAAATGATTGAACAGTTTATTAAAAAGAATTACCTGGAGGAACGTTGGGAGAAAGATTTAAATTGCCCCCATTTACTTTTACATTAGAACTTGTATGGAATTCGAAAGAATTAATACTGGGAATTATTTGAATATCTGAAAAGATATCTTGTCTTTGATGGGCATTCCTGAACAATGGATTAAAACTTTCCACATGGAGGAATTGAAGGAGGATTATAAAAATATTAATCTTTAAAAAATACATAGTAGAATAAGTAATTAATCACAATATTTTTTGTCTTTCAACCTTATAAATATTTGAAATATGAATCTTAAAGTTAAATATTTTATGACTCCCAGTTTTATTTTTTATAAAATAAGATTGTACAATTTCACTTTCTTGACCTGATCAAGGCGAAATGAGATTGGCTTAACCAAAGTGTAAAAATGAAAGCATGAATTGCTCTAATTTGTGTTTCTATTTGCAGGTTTAATTAACAAAAAATATTTATATTTTGCAAGTTCATCCATCAAGTATTCACTTTCAGATTTCAGAACTGAATTAGGAATCTAATAATTTAGGATCGAGTATTACTAGTAGTTGGAAAAGGTGTCATTCAACTATCATAAGTACTTACACTACTTGTATACTATCCGTATGTATAGCCAGATAGGTAATTTTAAAGCTATAGCACTATACTGAACCTGATAGTGATTAAATATTATAAGTATACTACGGATCTATCACTATAATATAGTGCAATCATAAAGGACTTGTCATTAAAGTTTAAAACCCATTACAATCGTCTAATCATATTTATCTTATAGAGTATTGAGTATTGAGTAGACCTCTAGGGTTTTTCGAGTCGAAGAGGAGAGAATGAATTAAATTGAGAAACCTTGACCTTGGAGGTTTGGAATGCTCTCTTTAAAATTAACTACATGTGGTTAATTTCGTACTAACACACTAATCCTAAAGTGCATAAGAGTTAAGATCAATTATGAAAGGGATATCCTTACTCCTAGGATTAAATGTACTGTAGCCTGTAGGTAGTAAAATGTAAATACATCTGTTTCATTTAAAAATATTCTCATCAGTAGGAGATACTTACATACTCTCAAGTCTCAACTAATAATATCTGTATAATTGTAGAATAATTCCATTTCTTTTCATCCTCAGTCTAGTCTTTCTACCGCCACGTTTAGCATTTACATTTGTCTGTATTTCTAGTCAAGTATTCAGTTTCACATTCCAGTGTTCCAAACGCACATTCATATATCTAATACAGATATTTTAGAAAAATATTCGTCAAAAATTAACACTTAAAATGAGGCTAACTTCTCGAGTATTGAGGGTAAGAAGCAAATCCTTCATCCTACTTTTCTAAATGCTAACTAATGATTCCATATAGGCATTGAACTTGGAGGAACTCAACAGAATACGAGCTGCAAATATCCACCCATCGGTAAATAAGGCTGTTCACTTCCGTAAACCCTTGGTTGTAGGAAAAGCCTCAAAACAATGGATCTACGACGTCCAAGGGAAAAAATATCTTGATCTTTTCGCAGGAATTGTCACCGTCTCAGTGGGACATTGTCACCCTAAAGTAAATGAAGCCCTAACAGCTCAACTTTCAAAGATTTGGCATACAACTCAAATTTACGTAAATGAAATTCATGCGGAATATGCCGAGAAATTGGCGTCTATCCTTCCAGGGGACCTCAAAGTGGTATATCTTGTCAATTCCGGCTCGGAAGCAAATGATCTGGCACTCCTGATGGCTCGAGTCTCTACAGGGAACTTTGAGGTAGTATCTTTGAGGAATTCCTACCATGGGATGAGCCCGAATACGATGGGGCTGACTGGGCAGTCTAACTGGAAACAAGTGGCCCCGAATTACGGTGGAATTCACCACACAATGTGAGATTACATTAATTTTGATAATATTTATTAATTACTTATTTGTTCCTCATTTGTGAATTTAGGAATCCTGACGTTTATAAAGGACTTTGGGGAGGATCAAATTGCAGGGATTCCCCTGTTCAAACAAATGACCGGCAGTGCAACTGTTTTAAAGGGCAATGCATGGCTGGGGATAAATATCTGGGTCAATTTGAAGAATTATTCAATTATACTCTTCCACAAAAAAAGGTGGCTGGATTCTTTGCAGAGAGCATCCAAGGGGTGGGTGGAGTTGTGCAATACCCGAAAAATTATCTGAAGGGAGCTTTTGAAATGGTCAGAAATAATGGTGGGGTATGCATTTCAGGTAAGACCCATTAAATATTGGGCTAATGATTAGCTGATATCCTACTGTGAACATAAATTTAATTACTTACAATCATATAGATGAAGTACAAACTGGGTTTGGGAGATGTGGCGATTCCTTTTGGCATTTCCAGGACCATGGGGTCATTCCAGATATTGTATCAATGGCTAAAGGGATAGGAAATGGTTGGATCATATTAATCTTAAGTTTTTAAAGCAAGAATTTAAGCTTAATTAATTATAATGTAGGCTTCCCAATGGCTGCCGTTGTAACAACCCCAAAAATTGCAGCTTCACTGGCAAATTCCAAGTAGGATTTTTATATTCAAAGACATCATCGATCTCAATCTGAAATTAGTCAAGTTTAATTTTATTATTTTTAATTTATTTATTTTAATAGCCATTTTAATACATTCGGAGGAAATCCTATGGCTTGCAGGTACATAATACTAGTACAATACAATCAAATTACAGTATAAAAATATTAATTTAAAAAACGTTATTAGCGTGGGGCTGAGTGTCCTTGAAGTTATTAAGGTAAGATCTTGTATATCAATCTTTAACTGGACTTTAATTGCTTTTTAATCAACTTTCTTGCCAGTATTAACATGAAAAACTTATCATTTATCTCGTAGGAGGAAAAACTTCAGGAAAATTGTAAGACGCTTGGGACATACTGGCTTAAAGAACTGGAAAAGTTTAGGGATGAGTTCCGGTTTGTGGGAGATGTCCGAGGTTTGATTAAAAGATACTTGAAATCTTGATATTTAAAATACCCATATTTAATTTACTATTTTACTAACTTATATTTAGGCAAAGGGTTAATGGTTGGTGAGTAGTAAAATTTTAAAATCTAAGAATAAATAGAGAACAAAATGACATTTGATTTAACCTCAAAGGAATTGAAATGGTCGAAGATAAAGAGAACAAAAAGCCCCTGACAAGCGAGACAATGTTAAACATATTTGAAGATCTAAAGGATAATGGTCTGCTAATTGGAAAAGGGGGCTTATGGGGACATGTAATTGATTAAATTAAATCCAAATTACAGATCTACATTTGATTTAACTCTTTTTTATTGTGTACAGGTTTTTAGAATGGCTCCGCCAATGTGCATTACAAAAGAGGATGTGGACAGTTCATTAGAGATTATGAGAAAAGTATTTAAGAAATATTCTTAAAGGGGTTCGTAGTTTTTCCAATTATACATAATTTATAGGACAAAATAGAATTTAGGTAATTTGAAAAATTGATTTAAAATTGTATATATCGTAGTACCTCATTGTGATAAATATTAAATACGAATACTTTATAAATTCTAATACACAGAGATTGGGGATAATTCAAGACTTTGCTGTGAATTTGAAATCTATTTAAATTGGGAAAGTTTTCTTTTATAATTAAATATTAATATATTAATTAAATCTATTTAAATGGGGAAAGGTTTCTTTTATAATTAAATATTAATATATTAATTAAAGGAGTCGGTGTCTAGCTAAAAGAATTTAATTAAATCATCAGTCTATTTCCCTTTATATTATTATTTCATTTTAGAATACGGAATTATTTAACGGTACTACGTAAGAGATTTAGCTAGAATTCTTCTTCTTATTCTTTTTTCGTTCGAGAAAACACCCGTTTGATCCAGCTTTTTTTCGGAGCAGGCTCCTTATTTTCAGTCTCCTCTCCCTCTCCATCGCCCTCCTTATCTTTCTTACTAGGGCCAGCTCCACTAACCTTCTTTCCTATTTTTTTAAAATTCGGAATAATTAAGAATTTCAAATCCCCTAATTGAATATATTGTAGTAAGGACTTACGCATTCCACGGATAGTGTCTCGAAACGTATCTCGAAGAGACTTGGTTCTATCCGCGACTCCAGGCGGAACTGGACTTTTAACCCCTATTTAAATCAATTAATTAGGTAATGGTAATTCCTTTAATTGTGTGTAATTTATAAGGATCAAACCTCCAATTGAAACAATCTTTTCTGGGTCATCATCCTTATCGTCACAATCTTTTGCCTCACGTGCAGCTTCTGCCGCATCCTCTTCTTCCCATTCTGGTACATTGCGATCAATCCCATGAACTATAATTATTTTTAAAAAAGTGAGCAATTATAATTAATTAAAATGAAGACTTGCATACCCTTCTTGCAACGTTTCAGTTTCATTGTATCGGGGAGATCCTCGTCAGTGAGCTTTATGGTCATATCATCAATTTTTGCCTGTTCTCCACCAAGTACCTTTTCAGCCTCATCTGCAGCCGCCTCCTCTTCAATCGTCTTTGAAGAAGCAAACACTTGGTGTGCTACCTCAATAACACCTCCAGAGCTACCCGGTTTTTCAAATAGTGTCAAATTCGTGTTGACATCCTCCGCGTCAATTGTGCTCGTCACAGATGCCTCAGCTGGTCCTGTAGCCTCTATTGCCTTCTCAGGATCCATGTCACTTGGTGCTTTGAGAGCTTTGTCTTTGGATAAAAATGATTTAATTTTGGTAATTTGAAAGACTCGATTGAAAAGCATCTCCAAAGGGTTAAAAAAACGTACAATTTAATTGGAAATACCTACCAAAATGAGTAGAATACGATGATACGATAGATGTGACCTTTGACCTCCTCGTGTGGGATATCCAGAAGAATTATTTGTCAATTTTCGCAAAATTTTGAGCTCACAAAAAAATTCGAACACGCAAAAAGAATCCCGGTTTTCAAATATGGTGGAAATTCATATTCCCATACGCAGTATATAGATAAAAACGTTACATCTCAAAATCATTTTTATTTAATTAAAATTTCTACTACAATCCCAATTACAAACATTTAAGCAATTAAGAATTGTAGACAATTAAATCAAGTGTCTGTTTAAGTATATCTTGAGCCATAAAAGCTTTACTGAAAGGTGGGACTAGATTCCTTTGAAAATAATTCAAAGTTATAATGATATAATCAAGAGCCTCTACTCCCCGATTCTCCAGAACAAGCTCGTATGCAAAATAAAAATTATTTCTATATATTAGATCCATTTCCCCTTTAAGAGCTTGTGGGTTAAACGACTTTTTACAATTTGGGCATCTCCCCTTTCGATTTAGAGCAATTTTTCCTAGAGCTGCTGAACTTTCATCCGAGAGAGCCGAGAGTTTCTTCCAGCATTTTGAGCATAGGAATCGGACACCACCTCCAACACTTGCTGACCTCTCTTCTGAGATGAGGGTGTCAAGAAATGGCCATTTTTCTGTACATGGTGAACATCCGCAAATGAATGAGTATGTACTTTTGAGATAGGATTTGCGTTCTTCAAACTCTTCGCTAAGAAAGGATACCGAGTAATTGGTGAGGAGCTCGTCACCACTCTTGAGATTCTTTAAAGAGACTATTGACATTCTTCCTCGTTCTTTGTCAACAATACGAGTGACGTTGGGGTTGCAAGAATGATTGAGGAGTGAGGCTGCAGCGAAAACACCAGCTCCAAACTGAACCCTCTTCGATTTCTGAATATCTTCCCGGGTTAGGTCCCTGATTAGGTCAGGTGAATCATGAGGAAATACGAATTCATCAAGGGAGTATGAATTGAAAGGGATTGAGGTAAGATGATGGAGGATCATTGTAGCGACAAAAGTACAGAATTCAGGTCCAAAGTGAGATCCATTGAAAAAATCGGTGCAATTCTCAAGGATCCGAGTCATTTGGAGAGATTGAACAGAATTTGAATAAAGCTGGAGGGAGTTGAGATGTTCTGGGAAGGAGCAAAGATTGTAAATTGGAAAATAAGAATTATTTAGAGGATGGTGGAATGACTCTGGACAATGTAGTGACCTGAATAGGTCAAATAGATATTGTGGACCAAGCTTGCAAATTATCCTGAGAGAAAGTTGAGCGTATCTTGGAATTTCTGCCAGGTGCAGATAAGGTAGAGATGTGCATTCGTACTTGTGATGAGAACTTTTGGCTTCTTCCAAGCATTTTTCATCACAAAACATTGCCTGAATATTTTTAAAAATAGCTTGAAATCTGCTTTTTCAATTAATCTTTTTCAATGATAAGTTCTAATAACTTACGAATACACAAGTTGGACATGGGATCCCTGCAGAATGCATCCTCCGAAAGCAGGAGTGGCAATGCTCAAATTCCCAACACAGTTCTCTTTTAAGGACTTTAACAAAGGGCTCTTCAACAATCAGAACAGTTCCTGGAGAGGATTATAGAGCCTTAAATTATGATAGGAAGGTTATGAATACGATAGTTAACCTGGTGTCACATTCTCCTCTAGAACCAGTGACCTTCCTTTAATCGGGTCTGTCTTAATGGTCAGGAAGCTTTCAGAGGAAGAAAGACCCTTTCCACTGTTGGGGGACTTGATTTTAAAGAGGATCCCATCCTTATATTCTCTACATCTCTTGATCCGTTCGGATCTTTCTGTTATTTCATTATTTTTCGAGCCTTTGCACTTTTTACTCCTTTCTATAAGCTTTCCCCTCAATTTCTCGGGGTATCCATATTTCAGGGCTAGCTCAATATCTCTCAAGCATAGGTCGTGAAGCTCAAGTGCCATTAGAATTGCCGATCTATTCGCGAAACCCAGTGAGATTTGGTCAGATCCTTCCGGTGCATAGGCAATAGCCATATTATAAAGCTCAAGGGCTCTCTCAAGCTTCTTGTCCTTATAAAAAGTGTTTCCCTCTTCTCGGAATCGTGTCGAAATGTCCGAATTCTTTCTGAGACCTGAAATTAAATCCAATTAGAGCATTTTATATAAAATAGCAAAACTCACATTGAAGTATAGGCTCATCCACACTGATCCACTCAAAGTATTTCTCAATCAATTGTACACGCTGTGTATTTCCCTTTGATGCTTCGAGCGTTTCATGGAAAATCTCAATCTTTGAACTCTTTTCAATGTTAGCCACCAACCTTTGGAGGATCCCTTCGCTCCATTTACAATCCAAAAAGGGTTTTCCGCCCTCATTTCCAGGCTCAGCCTCTCCTCTCACAATATGATTAACAAATTGCTCGTTTAGCATGGTGTTCAAGCGGAGATTTAAAGCCGAAAGTGTCTATAAGAGTGTCTCTGTGGACGAATCTGCTTGGAATACTGAAGAAGCATTAGTAAATTGCATTTCCGTGAGACTCGGATCTCCGAATTCTTTGTTTCGCAACTCCTCATAGGCCTATACTGCGAAAGTGCTACATTGTAATGCTACTACGATAAATATATGCAACAAAAAGGAGTTTGTCCGGGCGCGACGGGACCTCAAGAAACACCGCCTTGATTTAATGAGTTCGGTATAGATGAATAAAGAAGGAGAGCAAGGGGGAGCATGCAAAAGAGTCTAATGATCATTGTGAAAAAAATTAAAAATAAACTCCTTGGCTCGAACATAGGGATATCTTCTTATGTATTGTAGAATTGTAGTAGTAGTATATTTAGAATTCAGAAAGACTTGTCTAGTCTAAGCTTGTGGCGCTTATTTAGAGTTCATTAATGCAGTCAGTTGTCAAACTCAAGAGTATCCATTGTGGTTTAGCACTTCTTTCTCAAGAGCCTTGTTTATTTACTCGTGTGTTTTAAAAGGTTTACTGCCTACCTAAATGCTTACTTCCTTCAAGCTATCGTATATAATTCTGGCAAGTTCGTAGTAGGTAGTACCTATGTAAAATGTAAATGCATTTGTTCGTGTTATTCAATTTCTGTACCAAAGATTACATTTGACGGTTTGACCTGGTCCACCTGTGTATTTTCACACTAAGTAGGCCAAGATTGTTTGTCACTAGTAAACCTTATAAAAGCTTGATTTAATCCAGGCCCATAAAATGATTGGAGAAGAAGAATCAATTAACTGGTTATACAGGTAGGGTTTAAGAGGCGAGCAACTTACCCCAAAAGATTACACTTGATATGATAACACTTTAGGATTAATCCTAAGTTTAATGATCTTGAAGTATTACACAAGACTTTATTCAAACCTTTATTTTGAATCAGTCAATTTGAATAAGCGTTTAGTTTTAATTGAAACATTGGAAGGATCACCTCAATAAGGAAGATATTTGATCCAAAATTCCAGTTTAATTTTCTAAATATTCGCAAAATGTTTTCTTTATACAAATTGGGCTATTTTGCCCTGATATTCCTTTTCTACTTTTCATTTGACCTTACCTCTGGGGAAGATATGATAAAAGATGGAGATTACCGAATTGAAAATGCGTTGGACGGACTGGTAAGATCAACCGAAATCATATATTACTCGATTTGTGTTGTACCAATAATTTGATTAATTCCTTGAAGGTTTTAACAACCCAAAGCGTTGGGGCAAACGTAAGTTTTGCTCGAGTTGTAGCGGAGAACTGGCTTAACTTCAGGGAGCAACAATGGAACTTACGGAATACGGGTTAGTTTTTGATTCTACCCATATAAAAAACTGCTCTAATGTTTGTATTGACTTATCAAGGGAATAAGGGATATCTAATGCAGCCCGAAAGATTTAGAGCAAATAATCCTCTAACATATTTTGTTGACCCGAGGAAAAAATTCCCAACCCCAGTGTTTTGGAAATTCTTCAAGAGGAATTCTGGATATCAGATCGAAAGCCAAAGGACGAAATTCTGTCTAGCTTCACAAGGGTTTTTTAATTTTATTAAATGATATTTCAATTTTTTAGGTGTGAAATTTATTCCAGGAGGCGAGTGGAGGTGGCTGAAGTAGTTTGCGATAAATTTCAAAGGTTAAAAAATAAAAGCCATTCATTTAAACATTACATTGCATTGCATCCTAATATGAGCCTCTCTCCAGATCGCAACAATGGAAATTCACAAAGATTTAAAATACAAATTCAACCTTTCAAATCTCCAATTGCAATATGATATCAAATAATCAAAATATGCGATAAAATAACCCACAAATTGTAAAAATGTCAATCTTATTTATTATCACAGTAATGTCTCATAATGCCCAGAGTTGCACAATTTTTTAATTTAATAAATCTTATGATTACAAAATTATTTACAAAGTTAGTAAAAGTCTATATACGAACACAATAATGATTGGCTGCCTAATTAATATGACTATTAATTAATAGGACAGTAAAAAGGGTTAGGAAATTGAGCACCAAATTATTTCCAATTCGGGGTGATGATTTGCTATAAAATTCCGGATCGTAGCACATTCCTATTGAAATAAATCATTAATTAAGGCCTTTTACTATAATTTTGGGGTCTTAGCATTTGTTTAGAACCTTAATTGAATCAAAATAAATAGAATCTGATTCCAATGTATTGTGTATTTTACTTTTGATTGCACATACCTTTAAATTCCCCAATTCCAATACTTTGGAATGTAATCTGTCCATCTTTATTCTCCAGATGAGGTGAGGCTGATGAGCAGGACATTTCATTTCTGGAGAATATGATCCTTTTTGTAGAGGAGGAGGGGGATAAGCGTGTCTCCTGGCTTTCTGTAGATTCAGTGCCGTTTTTTATAGGGACCTCAATCTCTTTCAGAATAAAACAGGTTCTCCTCCTTGCATCCGTAGGGCCCACTCCTTTGCTCCCTGACATTGTGAACTGATCCCGAGTTGGATGAGCTTCTTCGGCAATTAGATTTATTGTTTTGCCCTTTTGCCACCACTCAAGACATGAGTACTCTTCTATGTGAGTAAGGTAGGTTTTTAGTAAGCGATTGTACGAGATTAATAATGCAAAACTTTAAGCTTTTTTCTTCCCATACCTGTATAAAACTTTTCAGAGTTTTGACAATGGGCTTTAATCACGAGCGAATGCATCTCCGAGCATCCAAAACTTAAGGAATGCAAACAATCGTTAGGATCTAAGTACTGTATTTGCATCCGTAATTTGGAAATGACCAAGGGTTGGACAACTCCTCGTCTCTGGTCTACTCCCTCTTAAATCTGTCAATGCATTCTTTATGGATTTGGTCATTTAACTAACAATAAATTACAATACCTATGAAAGGGATTGACTGAGGAGGAAAGTGTCCGAGCTGATACCCATCAATTTCACACGCTTCCTCTTCGTTTTTTGTTCCAGCCCCTTAAAATGTTCAAATGATTTACACTTTCTAGACTTTATTATGCAAGATCTCACCGATTTGCACCTCCAAAACTGCGGCTTTCCTTAAATGCACATGAATACACACAAATTCCGAGTTGCAATCCTCCTTCAGATGAAATACCCCTTTTAAATATTGGTTCCTCTTGTGATTGTGTAGGATTACAGAGCACTCTGCTCTTCGGAGTGTCCCATTTTGGCTCTTCAAATAGAATCCCCCTTCATCTATCGTTAAAATCCAACTCCTGTCCATACTCTCATATTCTCTGGGGCTGGGAAGGCTCGGATCTTCATTTCCAAATAGCCAAATTGGAAGTGTACAAGAATTCCTTTTGATTGCTGAAAGAAATCATTATATTTTAACCATTTTTTTTAAATCGAGGACCCATTTGACATTACATGAGGTTAAGGTGAGAATCTTTGAACCCTCCGAAGCGGAAATTCCATTGCAAGTTCCATCTCCGCTTTGAGAAATTCGATACAAAGTTTCTGGAGGCTCCTCCACGTCTCTTATTGAAGGTTCTTCTGATCTAAGAGCTCTGAGGCTTTGCATATTAAAATTATTTGGGTTAGTGTGCCCGGAAGAACCAATCTTCTCGTAGATAAAACATCTGAACCGCTCCTCGTAGGATGCATAATATTTATATTTAATTAGTCCAAGTAGGTATCGACTCGAGCCTTCTTTCCAACTCGCTAAGCATTCGAGCTCCTCTCCTATTTTTGACAATATAAAAAAAATTATAAGAGCAGGCTTTCTTTTTTTCAAAAGGCTTACTTGAGCTTTCAGAACCTGCAAAATTTTAATTAGATTTAGGGTACTTGAGATTAGAACCTTGCAAAAAATATCTTGAAAGAAATATTCACCTGGAACATCAGGACATGCTTGATAATTCAATAAAATCTTGGAGGTATTAAGGCAGGTCTCCATTCTGGATACGGGGGACGAGCATTCCCTTTGACCTCGATTATAAGAAAGCTCGTAAGAACCCTGGAAGGGGCACGCCACTCGAAAATCTCCTCCAATACGAAACATTGAAAATAAATTAGCATCTCCGGAAATACGGGAGCAGATTGTCGATAGCGGGAGGCGTTTTACATTGCAGAATGCTAGAGTTTAATTAATAAAATGATCAATTAAATTGAGAGCTTCTTATCAAGATTATATATATCTTACTTTCTTTATACTGTAAAACCGATGAATGCCTTTCGTGAAATGCTACACATCGATAGCAGTTATCTTGTCTAAAAAGAGATCTTTAGATTAGCTGTTCAATTAGCTTAATTGGTCATTTATAATTTACCGATTGAAAAACAGGAATTTATTGCGATGAGCTTCTATGCAGTCACCTTTCACATTAATTCCCGTTCCTGTCACATTTGGAAATGATAAACCTGAATTGGATTAATATATGTATAGATAAGGTATACCATTTATCAATATATTCGGTCCTATTCCGGACTGAAACCATTGGCCTTCCCACCTTTCTGGAATCCTGCAATCTGAAATGCAATATTTAAAGAATTTTAAATTAAAATCATATTGTATTATTAGCATTCTTATTTGCTTACTGCTTTCAGGGGCGAAGGAATTAATATCCTGCTTCTCGAAATCCCCCTCACTTCTTCCAATGACAATTAGGAGCAGAGCTAAGCTCAGAAATGCTCGGGACATTTTAGAGATCCGAGCTCTGGAATGGCAGGTTCTTTCGTAATTGCTTCAAAAGTTCTGTAATTGAAACAAAAATAGTTGTTTTTTTAAATGGAAAGGAAATGCATCTGAATTGAACAAAGTAAGCATGAGAAAGAACTGAAAAGGGAGAGACAATCAGGGGGAAATATCAAATAATAATCTTCTAAATCTTTATGCTCTTCTTCCCCTCTGGATCATCATCCTGACATAGCTAGCTGTACATAAAAATTGAAATACGGAATGACTACTTGTAAAAGGATGGGCAGAGAAATGTATTACATACGTATTTCATTGCTTGAATTGCTTAAAAGGGTTCTTAAATGATTCATTTAATTAGATTAAGGGTTTATCCACCCTATCCTTTTCTAGTTCTTTTTTAATTAAAATTTAAACAGGAAAAATCCAAATCTAAAAATAAGGTTCAAGTAAATTTTCAGACATGTAATAAACCGTGAATGTCACCCTGATCTCTCAAATTCTACCATCTTCATTCAATGCACTTTTTTGAAACTTTTTATATTCAATTAGGCTCATATTTAATAGGGGGAGAGAACTAGAGAAATTGGGCTCTTATCATTTTGAGTGCCAGAGAGTGACAAGTCAACTCGACTCCCCCTCCTCCGCCGCTTAAGTGTCAGTTCTTGACTTGACATTGAGAGTTTCGAGTTTTTTCCCCTCTTCGTAATTTCTAAAAACTCCCCTTCTTAAAAATGTACCTACTCTCAGGATCAATTCCAGAGGGTTTCTCCCATTGTATAATATCTCTTAATTTGAACTTTTTATAGCATCCATTCACACACACAATCAAAAACTCACACCCACACACAGCACTCACATTTACAGCACTCATTTAAATCCGATTCAAAAATTCACCTCCACCCACCCCTCTTTAAAAATCCTTATCAGCCCAATGTTTGTGTAAATGTTGGGAGGGCCGAAGAGAAACCTAAAAAAAATGCTATTTATTCCTCAATTTGAACCCTTATATGTAAGTAAATAATGACATTGAAAATGGGGAGAAAGATTAGGAAGCCAGCTTCAGTTCAAGGCTTGATATTTCCATAAGAGATGGACTGAAAACATAAAAATGCACTTCCCTCCGGTGTGAAAAGCAACCCCTTTTACTATACTCATGCATAAGTGCCTCAATCAATACACAATAACCAACTCTAAAAAAGAGTTTAAAAATACCTCCGTAGAAGTGCACTCAAAGGAATAAAATAATTTTTAAATATTAATTCATATTAAACGGAGACATCGCAAAG
>JAAZTK010001075.1:0-15530 GCA_036507255.1 Megalothorax incertus
TGCTCAAAATGTTGGAAATCATCTCAAAAATGGATTCCTCAACAATAATAACAGCTCTCTAATCAATTACAATAATACAAATGGGCAGATATTTGGGAATCATAAAAAGATCAAGTTGTACGATGGAAGGGGAATGGAAATTACGGTAAATAATACAAATTTGTGAATTAGAAATCATTAATTAATTCTTTTTAATGGGGAAATATATTACAATTTAGGAATATACGAGGAATGTGGATTTTGAGAACCATTCGGAAGAGTTTCATCGAAAGTTTTACCCCCCAAATGAATTTCCCATCATTTCCCCGATTGATGTAAGCATTTATTCGAAAATAAAATGAATAATTAATTAAATAATTCTGAATTTTAGATGAAAAAGGAGAAGCATGGGGGTTATTCAATAATTACAAACCAAAGCAGTATGAACAACGTCAACAACAATCGGGAAGAGCTCAACAACCCTCAGCCCGATGATCTCAGCATTCATGCGAAATATATGAAACCTAAATGAAATATTATGTGAACTTATACTACAAAAAAATGTTCAAATTCAACTTTGTAGCTTCATTTTAAAAAAATATGTTCATCTAATCTAGGTGAATTCATAATAATATAAATATTTTATATAATACAATATTAATGGAATTTGATAGAATCTCTACTCATATGTTACAATATATTGTAAGGGATGCATATAATTACATTATAATGTTAGATAATTACTAATTAGGTAGAATTAGATTATACGATAGACAATATAGTGAGTTATCTAGCTGTTAAGGGTCCTCGCATCTAATTATTTTATTATATCTTTTAGAAATTAGTATAATATATATTACATTGAATAATATTAATTAAAATTGTTATCTAAAAAGCGTTTGGAAATAAAGAATTTGATTCAATTTTGAGATATTAAAATATTCTGGGGTTAAAATGTATTTTTTCGAAGATAGACCATATTTTATTTTTTAAGTTAAACGATTTGGCGTAGGTAGAATCAGGGCTGGGATCCGAAATCCATCAGATCAATCCGAGGATTGGATCGGATAGAAATCCAAATTCGAAGCTTTGCAATCCGACTTGAGATCCCGAATAATCCGATCAATCCGACGGATTTCATTTCCCCATTCGTTTCGAATGCGGATCCGTTCAATCCGGAATCGGATCAGATTGGGAAAACTATTCTTCTTCGGATCCCAGCCCTAAATGCTTATAAATATGATATATTTTCGAATGATATATTTTAATATAATATTATATGCAAAAATAATCATTTGCAAAATGTGATCTCAAGTGTTTGGCAAACAATATAATTTGGAATCGGAATATGCAGAATATGCGATATTTGCACACTTTGCCAAACATTCTCAAGTTCAAGTCCACCACAAATGGGACAATGAATATTTGATTTGATTCTTGAGATGTTTTCCATTAAACTTTCAATTATTTACCCTTATTTTTATTAAAATATATACAGTCGTATGACGCTCATGATTTTAAGTGCCCCTTGTTAAATATTTAATCCAGTTCAATCAATATAATTTAATCACCTCAAGAAAAAAAACCCCTAATGTAAAGAAATACGGATACATCCCTTTAAAAAAAAGCAGTCAGATATTTCCCAAGCTCCTTTTAATGAAGATAGTTTTGTCAGAATCCTTCAAAATGGGATCCAGATTCTTATCAGCTCTTATTGCGGCCTTTCATTTGGTTTGACCCCCTAAAAATTTAAGAATTTTAAAAGATTTGAATTTTTTTAGATCATTTCTTTCAATGGATTCTTGATCTTTTTAATCATGGGCCTTACCATCAGTTTTGATGTCCCTTTGGTCATTGAAGGGAAACCTTACAGCCTTTTTAGGGTACTTGACACCCTATCCAGGGATGTCAACGCAAATCCGGATGGCTTCAATGTGATTACGAGGCTTGTTATGAGACCAGGTGACCTCCAATTTAACTTTAATTTAAAATAACCCATTTCCGGTTAATTTTAGGGACATATATCGTGCAAATCATTATCTGGTCGGGAACTGGGATCTTTTTCATTCGGCTTTTCATGAATTCCTTTCTTCTAAAGGGGGCTACAGCGGTTTTTTCCCCTTTAAATTGTTCAAATTTTGATAAAAAATTAATTTTTTCATACCAAATTTAGAAAAATGGAGGAGGATGGCTCAAAGCATGGCTCTGGGATCATTTGATGGAAGAATTGTTGATTAACAGCCCAATCAAAGTCGCTGCATGCATCTTTTTTGGCGATGACATCCATTCTGGTTCATTTTTAGCTCATAATACTCGCTAAATTAATAATAAACTTGAAATTTAATAGCAATTAAGATTGTTCCGGTCGTTCTAAGCTATCTGGTCGAGTTCCTTTGTCTTTTTATTGTCTATTCGACCCTTAAGGATATGTCAGCTGGCAAAATGAAGGTCGCACCTGAGCCAGAAAAGATTCTTGAGCCTGTTCAAAGGTTGGCACACAACTGTAATTGGGGGTCAGGCTGCTCTCACGGTCAGCAGCCTCAACACCCTCAACAAGGGCGGGGTGAATTGACAGAGGGAAGCAAGTTGACAATTGGAGGGGAGGAGTTTGTGGTCAGAAAGGTCAACAGAAATGCACAGGTCGTTTAAAAACTTATAAGAATTAATAGGGGTAAGATACAAGTACATATTTTAATGCACCTAATACTATAAAGTATAAAATTAAGCATAGTTTAGGATGTTTTAAAGCTAAATTCATTGAAATTCATGCACATTCTTAAAAATTCTGCAATATCTTTAAGTCTAAATTAATTTTTAACACTTTATACATATAATAAGTGAATAAGTTGTGCACATATTACAATATAAATTGAAATAAAGCACATTATTCTAATTTTGAATACCCATATCTTATCGTACCCTCTTCCAAGTACAATATATTTGCATTTCCTCGTATTTTTAAATTATTACTTAGAAGTTTTAGAAGGGGCAATCCGATGGCTCCGATGGCTCGGATTGAACTCGGGTCAATTTCAATCCGTTCCGAGTGGATCGGACACTTCAAATCTGTGGGATTCGGATGAATCTGATGGGATAAATGTGTGAAATTTTAAATTTCAAACAATCCGATTTCAATACAAACATTTCAAATCCGAAATTTTTCGGTTCCGAATCGGATTCGGAAAATTTAGGATTTCGGATCCGAGGGTCCGAGCCATACCCGTATCTTTCCTTGTTGTTGTTGATATAGGTAGGTATATGAATAGGAGAATCCAATTTCACTCAAGGCATATATTCCTTGGTTGAAATTGGTTCCTATTTTTTATATTTTACCCTCGATTTTTACTTACATTTTTGTTATATGGCTTTTACCTAATTCTTAAATATTCTGTTCCTGTTTTGTTCTACTATCCGTAATCCAGCGCTTTATCTCGAGTTCTTTTTTTCCATCTCTCTATTCGACTTTAAAGACATGTCAAGCTGGCAAGATCAAGGGCACTCATGAGCCTTTAAGGGTTCTCGAAGGTGTCCAAACGGCCCTTATTGCCAACACACACTTATCTGCTTACTAGGATATTTTAATTTGCTAAATAAATTAAAATGATTGTACTACAGCCTATGCAATATGCATTTAATTTTATAATCTTGCTCAATTCATGCATATTCTCTTAATTTAATTTGCAATATTTGCATATATGCAATGCTACAAAGTAGTAGGTACCTAATACTAATGAAATGAATCAAAATCTGCAAATTCCTTTTAAAAAGATTTTATTTTTCATATAAAAGGTATTACAAAGTATTTCAATGACCATACGACAATTTAATTGATTTGAAATCAATTTTGAAATTATACATGAGTAAAAAAATTGTAAAAAAAGAATGGAAATCGCTTCCAGAAAAACATGTCAAAAAAGGGAGTTCAAATTACACCATTTTAACATTGATTTATCATTAAAACTTAACTAATTTTAATTAAATTTTAATTTCAATTAAACGTACATATTTGAGTGATTGATTCATTAAAACCCCTCACTTGTAATTAGTCTTGAAATGAAATAAATGAAATTACAAGTTTATAACATTTAAATTCAATAAAAAAAGGACACTTTTAAAGTAATTTTGGTCAATTTCATCCCTTAATCCAAGGATTAATAATATTGAGCAGATCTCCAGTGTTCTTAGCGTTGACAGTGGGTTGGACTTTAATTGGGTTAAGTATCGTCACGAATTCTTTCAATTCATTGTAGCTAGAATGCTCAGAATAAGGCACACCTAATTAAAACAGAATAATTAGTTTATTTAGAGCCGAGGATTTATTAATATAATCTCACCAATGATGGTTACAGACTGGTTGAAGTAGCTCCTCACGCTAAACCCAGACTCTGACACACTCTGACCTCCGAATGTCCATCCAGTCGGCTTCACCGCAATGATATCACTCCATTGAGCTTTACCTTTCTTTTAAATATTCTGATAATTCAGTAGGTTTGAGGTCACCCATTGGTACAACGTGGATTTGACACTCTCTCTCCACGTCACAAAGGAATCCATTCAGGGTAGGGTCCTCAAGAGCTCGTAGCACCCTCCTCTTATCACTTTTACACCATACTTTTGCTCCAAGCACTTCCGCCTGGAAATTCAAACACAATTTAATCATCATTCGATGTTTTTTGAGCATATTTTGAGCACTTTAAATGTTAAAACTCACCAAATTAACAAAAACACGTTCCTTTCCAATACAATAAGATCCACAAACAATTAATGTTTTTGGTTTAAGCTCCAGCTGCCTTTTAATGAGTGAAATAACATCAGAAATTACAGTATCTTGACTGGGGAAATCATATTTTGGATCACAGTATCTGAAAAATCGTCTTTTAGAATTTAAAAATATTATTTAATGATAAAAATGAAATTACGTAGTGTCCAGGTACAATGTATGGATTTTAATAGATTCCAGAAACCGATTGTCCAACATGGAGGGGGTGTAACGAAAGTCTCCCGTATGTAAATAAGTTGTACCATTCTGAAGGCGAAATATAAACATGACAGAACCGGGACAGCTACATAAAAATCAGATAAATATTAGAAAAATCCATATTTTAATAAAATTAATTAATTACTGGTTAGCATCTAAGAGTACAACTTCAGTCCCTTGGACCAAATAAACCTTGTCCAGGTCCAGAACCCTTATCCTTTTCTCATCCACCCCTAATTTCATCCTCACGAGGTTGACCGTACTCTTTGTGGCCATCAAAGTCTTGCCAAATTTTCTGTTGAGCCCCACATAATGATCAGAATGGAAATGTGAAAGGAAATAGACGTCAATCCCTGGTATAATCCCATAAGAAAAGGCGTCCACACAAAAACGTGTTCCAGGCAGTTTTTTAAACATTGGGCATGAATATTTTCGAGGTTTTTCCTCAGGGGGGTCCTCGGGGTCAGGAGCGAGCTGGAGAATGGTGCCACCACAGTAGAATCCTCGTGTTAGGTCAACCCTAGCCCTAGGCACAATCACCCTGGGGGTACTTGGAGTGGCTCCGGAAATAGATAAAGTTGACAGGTCCATCCTGCCTCTTTTGGTCCTAAAAATGTCAAGAATAGTGCTTCCACCACGTTTTTTAACCACTTTTGAGTCAACTTCTTGGTTCCTACGCATTAGACCCATTAGATCCCTCCATTGTGACTTGGTAGCCTCCGTGTCCACAAAACGTTTGTTTTCTTTTGGAGGGTCAAAGGTCACCGCTGGACATGAATCTTCTTCAGGGTCTAGTAATTCTTCTTCTTCCTCCCCGGAGGAATCAATTTCATAAGGAGCCACGGGACTCAACTGCTTCTTGGAGGATGTAAAGATGGGGTACACCTTGTCACTCTTCTCCTCACCCTCTTTGACCTTAATGACCTTTACCACCTCTTCTTTTGAGCTCAAAGAATTTGTCGGTTTTTTGCCTTTGGGCCTACTCGCTTTTTTTGTTGTTTTTACAGCTGGTTTTGGGGCTATCACTTTCTTGGCTGATTTTTTAGGCACCTCAAAGTCCGAGTCATCGTCAGAGACTTCAGTGGAGGATGACACAGTGATGACCTCACCAATGTCACGAGTTTTGTTCATTTTTTTTTGCAAAGTTCGACGTCCCCAATCTTTTCAAATATGAATTGCCGCTTGACTTGAATGCGGGAAAATATTGAATTTGAATTTGAGTTTCAAAAAATGACACGGACCATCCTTCTTCCGGTTCTTCTGACCCTGCTGACCTCGTCACTGTCTCAAGCTTATGTTGACACGTACTCTGAGTCTGTCCGGTTCAAGGGCCTCCCCAACGGAGCTGTCCATGTCCATTTTGACTTTGTGGTGAGGGACGAGGGGCTCTCAAACCATTCTCGATATTTTCCGAGGGCTCTCGCGGAAATCTTAAGTGCCCACCATGTCCAGGAGTTGCACTCGACCCTGACACAAGGATACTGGAGGCTAGAGTCATGGGGGGAGCCTTCAGAGTCTGTCCCAACTGGAGGTACTGCATTTTTTATTTAAAAAAATAGTTTTTGTCAAAAATGTATCAATTTAATTTTATTATCTGATTTCCAGCCCTAGTTTGGTCATGGTTCAGCTCTCCTGATCAAGGGTACGTGGTTCCAATATATTTAATTGTACCAAATTAATTAATTAAACGTTTGTAGATTAATTTTAAAACGTTTTTTTTAATAAAAATAGAGCTGCAAATTCCAATTGGAAAGGTCTTACAAGCCGGCTAAGTGGGCTCACATGTGCCTCCCTTAATTTCCTCGATGAAACGACCTCAATTCAACCTCATTTCGCCTATAGACCCCAAGGGATGGTCACTCCAAAGTCCCCCAATGATTCCCTCAACCTTCGTGTAGGAGCCCTTCCTCGAGAGCACATTTGTACAGAGAATCTGACCCCTTGGACAAAATTACTACCTTGTGGCATCTCTGTAAACCTCTTTTTTAAACTGCTTTATTTTTGATTAATTAATTAATGTCTTTTTAGAGAGGATTGTCATCTTTACTTCGTTCTAAGCAAGTATTCAACTCATTATTCCATTCAGAAGGGATTCATTATGTGCAAAAGGGACCGGATGAGGTGGAATTAAGGCTGACCTTGTCCCTTGTCGTTGAAAAACCTACATCCTTCAAACCTACGGATTCCCTAGTTCGTAAAATACTTGGATCAATGGGTAAATGACCAAAATATGTTTATAAAATACATTTATATAAATATAAAGCGTTTAAATTATTTTTATTTATAAAAAACAGCAATTTTTCCGTGTGTTCCTTCAAGCAAGACGAACGTACAAATTTGGAAAGGGGGGAAATGGGTCAATTATGATCCCCTTGAGCTCAATTCAATCCCAATTACAGAGCTACCAGATTGGAACCCTCAAGAAAAGATGGATATAATATTTACACGTAATTTTTATTTTTTTTAATTCCATTTGGAATGATTTTAATGAGATCAAAATACCATATTTTTAAATTTATAGCAATGAAATACATCGGAGGTAATTCATAATTAATAAACATAGGGCTAGAATCCGAAATTCATCAAATTATGCTTTGGAAGCTAAAATTATGATCAAAAAGTTAATAAATTTAATTTGTACACTTTAAGGGTACGGCCAAGAGTATGGGGACATGGTTGTAGAGATGCGGAATCATTTGGACCTACCCCTTCCTGTTCTATACGTCGAGACCCTTCCTTGGTACATTCGGCCATACCTACACACTATCAAGATTGAACTCACTGGTCCAGATGGGGAGAAAAGTACCATAAATCATGGTAAGTCGTCCTCTAAAACCTCAATAAACTATATTGTACAATATAAGCCGTTAAAAAATTTAATTCATATCTTTCATTCTCTTTTTTCAGGCGATATGTTTCATTATACGCCAGGCCGGGATCGCAAAGCCCTTCACAAGCTGGAGATGAACCTACTTCTCCCTCCATTGTCATTCGCCACCCTTAGCCTTATGGTAGAGAAGCGTCATCTTAAATGGGATGAATTTCAACCAGGTTTCCGAACATCTTTTTTTCTTAAAAATAAAAAGATTAATCCTTTTTTTTAATTGTAGACGCAAATCATGGGTTCTATGTCCCAGCGGCCCTCTTCCAGGTCAATGTGACTGGAGAAAAAGAGCCTCATGTCTATTATTCGAGGATCCTCCTCGTCAACCTTTCTACCCCTGACTTTTCAATGCCTTACAACGTTATCTGCCTTACATGTACTGTAGTTGCCCTTGCATTCGGCCCTATTCACAATATTACTACAAAAGGCCTTCGGCTTACCCTGGTCAAGGATGAAGAGAAAAAGGGGGTACTAGCTAAAGTTAAAGCCGCCCTTAGGAAGGTATGGGCGGGAATGAGGAGAATATTCGGGCTCAAACCACTCCCGACTTTACAAGCTGAAGAAATGACAAAGGAAGGAGAAGGGGAAGCCTCTGAAGTGGCGGAGGGAGAAGCAGAAGAAGAGGAACAAGCGGAAGAAATATTAGAAAAATCGGAGGGTGGATCAGGGGATGCTGGAGAAGTTGGTGAGGTCAGTGGGAGTCCAAAGAAATTCAAAGAATGGAGGTCAAATGAATCCAAGAGTAGCTTCTCTGACCAGGAAAGTACCATATCTTCAACCTCAAGTCGCCCATCAAGATCAAGTCCACGCGGAAAAAAGGGATTTTAATTTTAATTTTAAAACCAAAAAAAGAGTCATTTCATTGCATTTTTCATATACTTATACTTTTCTATTTGAATACCTATGATTAACATTCATTAAATTATTAAATATTGTATTATTTAAAAGGATTTTAATTTAATATTGTGATTAATTTATTAAGGTATGAAATTGTATATTGATTGAAATTATTAAAAAGAAGCCGAGATTTAAGCTACAATTTTGGATGTGTAAAGTTGATTAATTTCCATCTCGTTTAATTGCAATAGACTACTTAGGACATCTCTTGTATCCCCTCCAAGGGTTGGTGGGGACCTTCGTATATAATTACCTCCAGTAGAGTAGGTCACTGGAGGACTCACTAGCTTAAATCCATCAAGTTCTTGAACCATACCATTGTGAATCACCTGTGCATTTAACGATATATTAGAATTTAATGAAAATGAAATTGCAATGAAATTAAAACCTGAGGATCTTTAAAGGCTCCCTCCATGTCATTAATAGGTCCATAAGGAAATTTAACACCCTTGACCTTGAAGAGCTCAAGCCATTCCTCAAGGGTACATTCTCCCATCCTTTTCTCAAGGATTTGAATTAATTTACCCCTATTTTGAACTCTTAGCTCATTAGTTTTGAAGTCAGGGTCAGATGTAAGGTCTTCCAATCCAATTGCGGTGCAAAATTGAGAATAAAGGTCATTATTACCACATCCGATTGTCATCCAGCGTCCTCCCTTGCAAAGGAATGCCTGGTAAGGGACTATTGACCTGAAAGAATTCATTTTTAAGGATGAAGATAAGAGATTTAAGGCTGAAATGGTACTCATGTGCACTCCCCCAACGTGTAGCAACCTTTCCTCCATTCAGATAATTAGAAGAAAGGTTTACAAGGGTCGCAATCTGAGTTGAAAGGAGGTTGACATCAATCTTAGTCCCTTGACCTGTCTTTGACCTTTGTAAAAGGGCTGCTAGGATAGCACCATGGGCATAAAGACCTAGGATTTGTAATCCAATTAGTATTAATTTATTAATTAAATAAAAGACCCACCGGTTGCAAGGTCCGTAAGGGCTACTCCAACCTAAATGAATGCATTTATTTGAAGAAAATGCCATTAAAAATGAACCTACCTTGCAAGGCTCTCCTCCACGGGGTCCAGTCACTTCTAAAAGCCCTCCAATAGACGCTGCAATGACATCATAGCCACCTCTTTTCGAATAAGGACCAGTCGGACCATATCCCGTAATTGAACAATATATTAGACCAGGATGTGATCCTTTAAGGGTCTCATAACCAAGTCCTAGCATTGTCAAGAGTCCCAGGCAAATAATTTTCAACGAGGATGTCACTTTTGGCCACTAATTTCCGAATTAATTCTTGGCCTTGAGGTTTTTTAAGGTCAATCGCAATTGACCTTTTATTTCGGTTGACGGAAATAAAGTAGCAAGAAAAGGGGCCACTGAAGGGTGGTCCCCAGGTCCGAGTGTCATCTCCAACTTCGGGTTTCTCAACTAATTTTGAATAATTTCATTGCATTAATTATAATTAGATACTATTTAAAAGCTAATTGCAATACCTTTAATTATTTCCGCACCCAAATCCCCCAGAATCATTGTACAATAAGGTCCAGCAAGGATCCTCGTGAGGTCAAGTACCCTTACCCCTGTCAAGGGTCCATCCTGGACTTGGGACTCCTTTTTTGAGCAACAAGATCTATCGTATTACAAATTAAAGAATTGAAGAATTTTAATCTGTACATCAATTCAAGCTCTGTTAATTACCTACATGGAAGGGTGTACCTTGTGCAAAAGGCTCTTCTCATCCCCCTTTTGAGGTTCCTCAAGGCCATGGCCAACATTTTTCTGTCACTTTGAATTTAATTAATAATTATTATGTCTGACATTTAAGGTATATAATCAGATTTAATCTAAAATTTAATCCTCCACAACTGAATTTAGACAAAATGAAAAATCTACTGCATATGGCCATATAATATTAATACACTTATAAAAGCTCTATTTGCCCCAGGTAACAATAAGCTATAAAAATCCTTTGTATTAAATTATCGCGTAACCTTTCTTTTGGTCATCCTCGACCCTCGCATCCTTTGAGTCCTCCTGGTAAGGTGGACTCACCGGTAAAGCGATAGGGCTGGGATTCTTTACCTATCCGATCCATCTAATCCGACAATATGACATGGATCCGTATTAGTCTATTAAATAATTAGTGCAACCCCCGAGATGTGTATAAGGTCTACAAGGTACAGGATCAAGTCCTCAGCATCTCCTCTTGCCCCTTCCTCAATGTACCCCTTATCTTCGGGGTCAACTCTTTAGGATTGCATGTCTGGAAGTCTGGAAGGAGCACCCTTTAATTGGTTGTGACCTTTGATGATGAATGCTATTAATACATTGCCAAATATTAAATTAATAGTGAGAGAGGTTGAATTTTCAAGGGTAGGTATGTAACCGTTACTTTTGGACGCCTTTATTAAATCCCGGTTCTGCATCCCCCGAATTGCAGTGTATTCAAATAAAGCATGCGGATTTAAATCAGGTGCCCCAAAATTAATTAAATTAATCCAAATTTAATCCGTTTTTAATTGATAATCACTGTCAACACTCTCAATACAAAGGTTTGACCTTCAGGTGACCCCGGGGGGCGTCAAAAACTAGAATTTCAGACTAAAGAGACGCAATTTTTTTTATTTTTTTAAACTACGCATTTTTGCAACACCTCTGAATTAATTAAATATTCTTTTTTAAGCAGTTTTTTTAAATTTCAAAGGTCAGTCAGTGCGGTGAGGTCAAGGTGTACGCTGGACCCTTAATTAGGCATGATTGCGAGGCGGAGCTGCAACCAATTGCGTAAAAATCCGAATTCAATTCAAGGCATTTATTTTTTATTACAATAATTACGTTTTTTAATTAAAAGTCAATTAAATATACATTTTTAATTTTTTTTTATTTAGCAGAAATGAATAAAATTCCAGTGGCCAACCCTGAGGATGAATCAGAGAGTGACACAGCGTCTGAAGAGGAGCTGGAGGGTGGGAGCCGATTCCTCGAGGTCAAGGGTCAAGGGAAAAGGCTTAATATTCCTAGCTGCAGTTCAGCAAAGAGTCCATTTATTGAAGATTCAGTTATAATTGATTCAGTTATAATTGATTCAAATGAAGAAGATGGTGAGGATGAGAGCCCAATAAAACCAGCATTAAGTAAGAAATTGGTGGTAAATCTCTCGAGCTTATTTTATTAAATAAAATTCATTTTAGAGACATTTAAATTGCCCGAGCCCTCAAGCTCCAAATATTTGGAGGTTAAAACTCAAGAGGAACTTCAATTATCCGATGAAGAATTGTACAATGAGGAGGAGGAGGAGGAGGTCGAGGGAGGAAGGAACAAAGGTGTTCAAGAAAGAATTGGAATGCGTAGCCTGACGTTACAGACAAATGCACTCGTTTATAAATATCTTTTGGATCAAGGGGAAAAAGCTGCGAGTATTTCACGAGAATTTAAAGCTCAATTCAAACCACAAATTCTTTCAGATTCTGCTCCAAGTCTCCTCGAAATTGTTGCTTTTTTCAAAGGGCTTGACTCAACAAACAGAATGAAATTTCAAAAATCAAGGAAGATTGAACCTTCAAGACCTCCCCCTGTCAATGTCAGGGTCGAAGCCCGAACACCGACCAATCGCCAGCCTTCTTCTACACTTGGAGTAAATTCTGGTAATAACACTGGTGCTAGCACTACTACTAGCTCTGTCAAACGAAAAAATGAGACAAAAATTAAAGGGGGTCCTACAAAAGTTGTCAAAGAAGACATGACAGGGCCCTCGAGAAGCCCAGGCAATGTGTTCAAAAATTCTAGAGGGACTGGGTCTGGCCCTGACACGGATTTAGATGGTCTAATCAAGCAAATCCGATTGGGAACTTTTTTATGGGCAAAACTCGCAGGGTAAACAAACATTATTTTACAGCTTCATTTAATACATGTCATTTATAATTTTATTAATTAAATTGTAGATTTCCATATTGGCCTTCATTTGTTCATGGACCAAGTCCAGGAGACCCTTTCATTAGGGGCCCAAAGGGTGGAGATTCAGAATCAAAAGAGGTGCATGTCTTTTTCTTTGATCAGGGCAATTTACATCTCTCAAGCTGGGTCAAAATTAGGTAAGATTTTAATTTAATTTAAGAATATACTAATTACTAATGTATTTTAATTTTGGATAATGTTTTTAATGAATTTAGAAATGTCAAAATCTTTTCTGAGATGAATCCAAATGGACCTGTAAGAGTTCAGCATCGAAAGCGGCTTGAATATTCAATCAAAGAAGCGAAAAAGGCTAGGATTCTGGGGCTGGATGTCCTTCTCAAAGAGTATTATGTTAATCCTAATTATGTAAGCCTTGAAAAAATCATTTAAATATTTTGGAGAATGTACAAATTACAAGTTTTTGCATTTTAGGGAAAGGAATATGCAAAGGCGGATGCTGAGGAAATGTTTGAGGTTGCAGAGATCTTAGACAAGAGGAAGGAGCCTGGCCAGGAAGTGGAATATTTGGTTAAATGGGATAAATACACAGAGTATGGGTTTCTAAACTGGATTTGTAATGGTATTAATTAACTTTTTATAATTTATCCAGTGATTACAATAGCTGGGAGCCAATCTCTAACTTTGGATGTCCTGATTTAATTGAACAATATGAAAGAGATAACCGAAAAGGTAAGGAATTAAATTATAACAAATGTATTAATTCTATATCTGTATTTTTATTGAATTTAGCTGCTGAGGAGGAGGAAGATAACGAGTCAAAAGGTGTTCTAAACCCTACACAAAAGATAAATACAGCATTTGATAATCTGCTTACCGATGAGGTTGAGAACGAAGGTCAAGGGGGGTCTGGAGGATCAGAATCTTCACTTTCAAATGAGCTTCCAAGCCTTTTGGAACGCAT
Source organism: Megalothorax incertus (assembly GCA_036507255.1). NCBI lineage: Eukaryota > Metazoa > Arthropoda > Collembola > Neelipleona > Neelidae > Megalothorax > Megalothorax incertus. The sequence goes on from JAAZTK010001075.1 coordinate 13,617, forward strand.
ATCTAATGGCAATGGAGGTAGTAGTAGAAAAAAACATTCTCCTCAACATGTGGTGCTCAAAACCACACCAAAAAAGATGAGGGCTCGAACATCAATCAAACCTGAGTATGTGTTTTTTATCCTAAAATCTTAAAATGAACTTTGAATCCAAATTCATCCATTTCTGCTTTTAATTTAGGACTCTACCCGTGATGAATCCTGTCAAAAGCTTGGATCTGAATCAAGAGAAGAAGTTTGGAGCCCCAATTGTTAAAAAGCTCACTCCTGCCACGAGGAAAAAGCTCAAAGTCAAAGGGATAGCGCCTTCAAGTTCGGCAATCTCAAGTAAAATAAAGGAGGAGGAGAACAAGAGTACAATTGGAGAAGAACCGAAAGGTATGTAAGTCGCAAAATATCCAAAAAATGATATATTTTCAGCTTAAACTTATGTTTTTTTTCAAATATCACTTTTTTCAGGGATCAAAGTCAGCTCTAAAAAATTAAAAACTTGTCCTACTCTTCTCCATCCACCTTCTACACACAACAACCCCCACCAACAACAACCAATAATCCTGAGGAATCTCTCTTCAGGGTGGAATATTAAATTGGATACAAATCTACTATATACTTAAGATCCCTCAAAAATAAAAATAGGTCAGCCGGTGCGAATTTGTATTCGATTACAAATTACTATACAAAACCTGAAATTTATTCACATTTACAAGAATACTCTGAGAGTCTGAATCCTTCGTACCTTTGGATTAACTTTAAGGCGAGCTAATTAATTAATTTAATTTAATTTAATACGTGGATCCTATTATTATCGTATAATACGATAAAATCCCCCTTTAAAATCTTTTCTAATTATTATTTAAAAGTCAAACCTGATTTAAGTCATTAATTCCCGAAATTGAGGTTCTTTTTGTGCTAAAAAAAATCTAATCATAAATTAAAAATGGGTATTAATATTGTAGGGAGTATCGTGGAGGTCAGTAAAATTTGTAAAATGATATATTTTTATAAAAAGTGTTAAACTTAAATCTAATCCTAAAATTATCTATTTTTGTACTACTACAAATTTTGTATGGCCATGTTTTGTATTTTTATACTATTTTTTTTGTTAAATTCAATTCTTACGAGATCAACTTTATCAAAGTTATTAATAAATTGTATTAGAATATTCTCGTACTGACTCGTATTGAGTCTACTAAGGATAAAAATATAGCTTTATAGATTTTTATAGATTCTTACCATATAATATTGTATTTATATGCAACTATACATTATTATTTATTAATCCTAAGTTAAATTACCTACCTACTTTCTGTATACCTCTCAGAAATTCCTTGATATTTACCACAACTGTAATGATTAATCATCTCAATATTTTTTTTGTAATTACTAATTAATTTGTAATAGTACCAAGTATTGTAGTAGAACCTCATCTTACAATCTTGTACGATATAAATTTATAAAATCATCAGATACTTAAATTTGAAGTTTAATTGAATAAATTATTGCAAAAATGTACAATTGTAGTATGTGCCTACCCTTATGAGTTATGACTTATCCTAAGCTTTTAAAAATTTAAAGGGACCTGACTTGGCTTAGGGATCCGCCCTTAAAGGCCTATCTTCTCCCGTATAAGTGACTTGGAAACTTTCTATAGGCTAGAATTGACTGCAATTTCACACATTAGAATAGCTTTTTTAATAATAAATACATTAGGAACTGCAAGGGTACTTAAAAGGTCTAGGGTTCACGGCCTACGTTAAAATTCGCAAGTGTACCACCGAATTAAGGGAGGATTAAATTGAAAAGTGAAAGATGCGAAGCTCTAGCTTAATGCAACAAAGCAGTTTAGGGGGTGGTGGTAGTTCCCTCCTGGATCAGGATAGCCTTAATTGGGGGGACGAGGAGGATGAAGAGTATTTT